>PQWD01005715.1:0-21307 GCA_019425675.1 Leucinodes orbonalis
TAGACCCAGCGCATCAATTTGAGAGGCGCGCCTATTTTATGAATCTTATGATACATTAGGAACTTTATAATAAGTTTATAAATATATTTATAATAAATTTCTTCTTAAGCTATTAAGGTAAAGAACATTATATTATAAATAATTTTAGATGTCTTACCACAAAATCAATGCAAATGATTTAAAAAATACAAAACAATATACATTTATTTTAAAATGTAAACGAAACGCTAAACAATCGATCTTTAAACTATACAAGAGAAAAAGAAATCAATCTTGAATCAAATTTAAAATCATTTGTAGCATTCTACATTAGAGATCAATTTTATTATTTTACGTCTACATTTTTGCAAATAGATCAACATACCAAAATCACCCGAAAAGTAAGAAGATTGAAATTTATTTAAGGCCACGGAAGTTCTATAGTGATCATAACCAAAAAGTTACTTAAAAATTTCGTTGTTCGAATTATATAACAAAAAAAATGTTTTTAAGGTCACAGTTCTAGTCTAACCTAATCAAGATTTATGCTTGAGAAACAAAGACATTCTATTATGAATTAATGCAAAAAATAGCATAAAACACATTTAAAGTTATTTATTCGAATTATTGTGTTTCAATCAATAGTGTAAAAGAATATATAAAAACCAATATTGTTTAAGTACTGGGAAAACTATAAACTAATAGTTCCGCAAGTCTGATTGTGTAGGTACCTATGTATATAATAATAAACATTGCCACTGCCAATCCTAGAACCAAAGATTTCCCAATACAATATTGTATATTCGGATATCTGTGCCTAGAACTGTGTTATTATTTGCCGCATTATAAAGAAGTGTACAAGTTAAAGCTCTTCTGTGATTGGTAAACTTTAAGAATCTTGCGAATTGATATCCGAAAATTAATAAATTTACAACGAGACATAATATAAATTTTATTTCAGTTTGTAGGTACCTATCAGTGACAGTGGATATCTATACCTATTCGTATAAATAAAATTGGAGTGTCTGTTTGTAATTCCGAAATAAACGTTTTTAACTAAATGCATATGGATATAAGTATATACCGTTTCGTACATACACCAAAATATATTGATTTATTTTTGTCTGATTGTTCTGGGAAATCTCTAAAATAACTGGACCAATTTTGACGGGACTAGTTGGTAAGTGGTTAAAAACATAAGGAAAAACTGAAGCTACTTTTATTAAAAAAAAACCTTTTTATTTTAGGAAAATAAAGATATATTTCGTGACACGCAGCTTATTACGCATATAGTTAGCTGACATCCTGGATATGTTATCCAGGATGTCAGCTAACTATAAGCTTCGTTTTACTGCGGGAAAATATCTTATACCGCGGGCACAGCTAGTTTAAAATAATCGGGTCATGATGATGGTTTGGGAAGTGTGTAGGGCTGTTCCGAGAGATGGGGAGGTGAGGAGGCGGTGGGGTCCAGGGGTCGTCGACATTGCGGTGAAGGGCAGCGAGGTCGGTGCGTTCGCTTTCGTCGGTGCGCGGCGCGACGGCTGCTCCGGGTACATATTGATCGCAGCCTCCGCGCTCTCCCGCAGCCGGCCTGCCTTAAACTCTTAGTTCTGCCTACACTTTTTTTGTCTAAACATACGTAACGACTGTATGAAAATCGTATCCTTATTAGGAGTTTTGAATATTCAAAGCAATGTCTGGTGATGTGGAGCTTTGTTTAGTGCAGTTTCGTCGTGTAGACTAGACTGGATAGCGTCGTTTATTCTTGGTTAGGTAGGTTTTGACTAATTATTATTTGACGTATTTATTATAGAAAATAAAACCAAAATATTAGCTGTCCCGTTATGGATATACATCTTAATTTCCTCTTCCTCCTTACATCTTAATTTTCTAAGTTATCTTTTCAACGATATCATTCACTATTCGACATGGTGAAATAGTTGTTCATGTAGAGAAGACGTAGGTTTGTATCGATTTTGTAGAGATGCGCTGAATAGTGGTTTCACGGAATTACCAAATATTATTCGGATTTTATTTTATTAACTTTACCGAACCTGGTATTCGGCCGAATTATTCGGCTTTTAATACATTTTTTTGCTGCGTAAACAAGATCTAACATATTCTAATATTAGAATACCTATATATGTTTCTTTTTCTTAATTTCTGATAACTATTACATTTTAGTATCACTCTGTTACTGTAACTTAATTTACCACATAATATGTTGATTTGAGTTTCAAAAATTATTGTCGAATTACTCAACTTGATAGAAATTTAAAAATGACGATTTAAGGTTCAAAGTAAATGTTGGTTGGTCCAAAAAACTATACTAAACTCACTAAACTTTAAAGAAATAGACATGTTTTGTTTGACTTATAAATTGAAATAAAGATCTTAGTTTTAAACCTAGACTATACGAGTAAGGAAAAAAATATGCTTGAACCGAAAACATTAGGCCACAAAACCGAATAATTCGGCCGAATACAAACAGTACAAAAGATGTTGAATACCGAATACATTTTCGGCGCATCTCTACTATTTTGCATGTTCCCATGACTAAGAATACATACTTAACAGACAAAAAGTTATTATAGGTACAAATTATACTAAACGAAGTTGTCGAAATCTACCTAAAAAATATAATCCGACATTAGAGAATGTTACTTGTAGGTCAGGAAACATGCTTATGTACTTAAAGGTCTATTGTATTTTATTTTTCAAGTGGTTGAAATGTGATCTTTCTAAATAAGGTAGTCTATGAGCCTATCAGCAGTGGAGTACCTAGGTACCTATGTGTATAATGAATGTGATCCTTTGGCCGCAGCGACCGCGCCGCGGCGCCGTCTCTCGTGTCCGCAATACGATAGCTGCACCGTGCAACTTTTCCGACAATACCTATAAAATATATTTGCGACGTTTATTATACGATGGATCATTTTCATACATGCGCCAGTTATTGTAGACAAATTTGAAGAGAGAGACAAGAAGAGATAGAAACACAGATTTACTTGGTTATTGAGGGCGTGGCGTTAAAGGTTGTCAGCGAGGAAACCTCAATCAATCTGCCTACATCTTACAACTACAGGACATAAGCTAATCCACACAATATGGGTTCAGATATTGTACTGTAGGTACGGCCCGTATTCTGGAACGACGGCAAGATTTAATAAAAAAAATGTCTCATACATGTTATAAATAATATAGGCAGATTACTCATTCCAACTTCGATATAAAATCCATAGGTATCTGTATTATATATCTTAGGTCATTGGACACATATCAGCAACCTTCAATAACAACACGAGCGCATGTAACGCATATTTAATGTCATATATTTATTATTTAAACGCTGTTAAAGTTGTAATCATATTTCAATCGATTTTTAGCTTCCTACCTTGAAAACAGCGAAAGGGCTCATATAAAAATTGCCACCTTCTTTTAAAGATTAGGGCTGATTTCCTAAAAAAAATTCAAGATTTTTTGTTAGTGTCTTAGAATAAATACAACGCATACCAATTTTTAGCGTTCTTCCTTGAAAATTGTGAAATTCTCCATAAAAACGTCCACCCCCCATTTTAAAAAGTGGGGTGTTTTATTAAGACAAAAAGTAGCTTATGTGCGTCCGTCCAACTCTAGGTTAACATCTATCACCATACCAAATTTCATCGAATCCATTCAGCCGTTTAGGAATTAAAGCGTTACGTACGAACAGACATTTATAAAACTAATATGGATGATGACGTCGCAATTAAAGTAAAATCGCACTTGAGAGTCGCGTCACCAGTTGTTGAACATGTGTTCATGATTGAGATAAAAAATATGTCTAACAAAAAAACCTTCATTAGTCTAAACAGTTACAGTATAATTTATTATGTCTAGATAAAAGTTTGAGTAATAATCCACAGAATATGAAATCGGCAGTACCTACTCTATTAATTCTTTTTTATTGAAATACGTTTAAGGGTTAAGAAATATTGTAATTGCACCTCGTTTAGAAATATTTGAATAATGAAATGATTAAATAAACTACAGCAATTCAAATTACATCAACATTTTGAAATATAGATCCAAAGCGACTATAACTGGAGAAGCTAAATAATGAATTAGATTTAGATCTTATTATTATTTTTAATGATTCGACTACAACCTATCTAAACAATTATTTATCTTGTTGGAAGCTAACTTAAAACTAAGTGCAATAATCTGTCTGCATTGGTGTTCATTAAAAGCTGTTATTTCCTAACAGTCCAATGATAATAATTATTCTGTATTAAAATTTTTTTAGAATAAATTAATTAATGCCATATTTGGCTAGCTCAGGTACTGGCCAATCAAATACTTTTTGAAATAAGAAAGATAAAAGAATTCCTGAGACAGAGAATGTTACTTGGGAAATTTTCTAGGACGAGCTAGACTGACTGGCGTAATTCGGCTTACACCCTCCGACGCAAAACAGGCACTCAGCCGGTGCATTAATTTATTGAATCACGATAAAAAAACTCTGACCTGTGAATGTCGTAATTAATGTTCTTGTAAAAAATTGGTCTCTTGCCTTAAACTAGGATCTGTTAGTTTAATTTTTAGTTAAATCCCGGCAGAGTTGTGGCCTCGCCGGCTGGCATATGGGTGTCGCCGTAGGATGGTGAGCGTAAGTCTACTTTCTCAGAGTAACGGGTGTACCGGACCAGTAGAACTCGCCCGATGCCGACTTTCGGCACACTTCGGCCACATTTTGAAATAAAACTGCCATACATTTGAATTCGTAAAGGTAGCATAATGAATACGGTATACTAAATAGAAACAGGCTTTCACGGAAGGCGATATACCTACCTAGTTTGTTACATAATTATTGTAATGTGTTACCTAAACTGCGTAATTTTCATTAAAATGTATCAATTAATAGGTAATTATTACTTTAAATTGTATAAATTATATTGTTATATATTTTATATGTATTTATATTTTTGTACAATATTGTATTTAATATGAGCTTGGACGATCACATCGTGTGGTAAGTGTGAAAAAAGGTTACTTGCCAAATGTGCCCGCGGTCAGCCGTCATTATAACAGCATGAATTATTAATTGTAGACCAACGGTAGGTAGGTGTCGATGACCCCAGACCACAAGCCGAGTAAGTACCTACACCAAATGAGCGGGCTCTATTAAATTATTTATGTACTTAATTATTTTCATGTGCACCTAGCAGATCAGTTAGACAAAATTCTTAAAAAGCCTAGGGTATCGCTTATCGTTCTTGGAATTTTCCAAGCTTGCTTTAAACTTTTAAGAATGTCGACTGGCAGCTATTTTTGTGTCATATGTGTTTGTTACTGTGTGCCACAGTAATATGTCATCCCATGGGAAACTTTAAATTAATTTTTAAGCTCATTTATCTTTTCCATTGCTTTATTCTTTTCCTTGTTTATTAGCATTTACAATCAGGTAACGAATAGTTTTATACTTTATTGCTGTAATGGTTAATTAATTATAATACTTACAATGCTTAAATTCCAAAAGCATAGATGTCCGTTTTCATACCTAGATATAGTGTGAAGTGTTTGCATATGGCATAATTATTACCTCGACTAAGTACTATAAAGTGCAGATGATAATAAGATCCGACTGGAAAAATAAATGTTTCGCTCTACATATAGTAAGTAGGTGAAATACCTAAACCACTGGAACAGTTCCAAATGTTGCATACGACGACGCTAATGTTTACCAGCAGCTGTACGAAGCCACGAATAAACACGATATGTAGGTGCGGCGTAAAATTAAAAATTAGAACACTAAACAAACAACTTTCGTAAAAAATAATAATGTGCTCCAGGATAATGGGACTTGAAACACGCGTGTGACATGCTCGTTTTAAATTAATAACTGTTTAATTACCAACCTATCAGTTTTTTTTTGTGACCATTTAAAGGTGAATGACCTCAAAACGTGCGACGCAAAGATCACTTTAGTGCCAATGGAAACCACAATATGTAATTAAGTCTTCTTTTATATTACAATACTTGCTGTTGTTTATTTCATTTATAAATAAATTATGTAATTAATCAAACAGCCCATTTGATGAAAGTTATGTGACAACTGCTACCGTCGATTGGGGAGCACCCAAAAATTCCGTTTTCGGGTTGTTCCGAAAGCGTTGTACCGAATTTTAAATTTCCGAAATACGTATACTTAATGGTAAACAGGGACGTATAATTCGTCCATGCTGTTAATATATTACTTTTTATTAATAATGGCCAAAATGACTCGGCCCTCCGGCCTACGACGACTTGCGAAGTTCGCTGGTGGAGGCTGATGAGGAAAGCGGAGGACCGGGATATCTGGCATAAAATGGGGGAGACCTATGTCCAGTAGTGGACTGCGATAGGTTGAATAGGGGCCAAAATGATATTTTATTTTTAAGTCATACATGAAGATTATTAGAATAGTAATTAACTGATACCAAGAAAGCTGAAATTCGATTGCTATGGGCACAAGCCTACCCGTATAGGGTATAAAGGCCATCTACGACAAAGGCCGACGACGCGGGCCCAGTGCGTATAATTCGTCCATGCTGTTAATATATTACTTTTTATTAATAATGGCCAAAATGACTCGGCCCTCCGGCCCGATGACTTGCGAAAGGTCTGTGGTGGAGGCTGGATGAGGAAAGCGGAGGACCGGGATATCTGGCACAAAATGGGGGAGACCTATGTCCAGTAGTGGACTGCGATAGGTTGAATAGGGGCCAAAATGATATTTTATTTTTAAATCATACATGAAGATTATTAGAATAGTAATTAACTGATACCAAGAAAGCTGAAATTCGATTGCTATGGGCACAAGCATACCCGTATAGGGTATAAAGGCATTCTACGACAAAGGCCAACGACGCGGGCCCAGTGCGGATTGGTCGACTCCACGCACGATATCGCTATTTGCGCTGATTGGATTATGAAGTTTTATAAGGCGTTTTCGGGCTTATGTTTTGTCGGATTTTTAACTTTAGGAATTCGTAGATATGTACTAATGAAATTTCGAATTTTTATTGATTCGGAATTTTTCTAGTTCGATATATTCAAATTAAAAACAGTTCATAATTATAAATATTAGGACTTATGAAATATCGGACGTTTAAAAATCTAATTAATCGGATTACTGATAATCGGATTTCTAAAATATAAATATCGGAATTTTTAAATTCGTGATGGTGAATAACGGAATTTAGTTTTTCGGATTTATTTAATGTACCCGGTTGATTAGCGACAGGAATTCCTGAGTTATCAATCATTCAGTCATTTCACTTTCTGTATCACTTTTCCATTAGCAACATAGCTAAACTAATAATATGTATATTTTTAATAATGTCTTGTTATTATATTTTTTAGATATATGGAGACCCCATTATAACTACATATATTATTCGAGATGAAAAATAACCACAAAGGGCAAATAGGTACTACATCGCGATATTCAAATATACCTAATTTTAAATCTGCGTACGAGCTACCAACTGTTAGGCCTACAAGTTCTTAATTCTTGTTTTTGAAATAAATAAAAACAAACGGGCACTTGATTATTCTACGGCTCACTTGTTGGTAATATGACTTTGTACAACAACTAAAGACTTATCTCGGTTACTGATAATAATAACTAGTACACGAATTACCAAAATTCCACGACACTGGCTCACCCAAACATGTTAATGGGTATGAAGACAACAACCAATTAAGTTTTGGACGTTCATTATGTCAGAGACCGAACTCTGACGTCATACTAATCCTTACCGAGTAAGTATCTAAAATACATAATCTAAGAAGGCCATTCAGATTGCTGATACTCAAAATAGTACCGTTGTAGTGTAAAAAAACATATTCGTTGAGAATCGGAGGAGATATTATTTGATTTGGAAGACGTAGTATAATTGTTTCACTTGGCATTATAGTAATAAACGTTGTTAGACACTGTTTTGGTAGACTTGATACTGAGTCGTCTAGGTAGGTACCACCGCAGTGCCAGATATCGTGCCGTGAAATAGGAGTGTTATGCACTTCTGTGTTTCAGGATGAGGGCACTATAGCTAGTAAATTTAGCTCCTGATAGGTCTTTGCATAGTAAATTATGTAATCAAAGTGATAGCAATATAGTAATGTTTAGCGATGGTATAGGTAAAGATATGGGCCAAATTTTAAGTACTTGGTTGGGACAGCGAGTGCTTAATCATTGTTCACCGGGTGTCTTACTCTGAATTGATAAAAAATATTGAATTATACATTTGACAGTAATACAACATTAATAATATTTGACGACCCATTTGGTGTTGCGGTTGAGTGGTCGACTGCAACACCAAGGGTTCCGGGTTCGATCCCCGGGCAGTACAAACATTTGTGTGCATGAACATTCTGTTTGTAATGGTCTGGGTGTTTTCTATGTATGATATGTATGTATTTACGAAAAAAAATGTATTTAAGTATATTATCCGTTGTTTAGTACCCATAATACAGGCTTCACGCTTAACTTGGGGCTAGATGGCGCTGTGTAAATGTCAGTGGATTTATTTATTATTTATTTGTTGGCAACCGTGGTGCTGTGAACAAAAAAGAATTGATAAAATTTTATGATTCTATAAGTTGCTTAAATGTTAGTCAAATCATTCTGTTCACATTACCATACAGTAAGAATGTGCCGCAGGAAGAAAACAATATAAGATTTAAATTAAACTTGACATTAGATTCAATAGCTTTTACTAATAATTCATTATTACATTTAATTGACATTAACAAATTGTTAAATTTTAATTGTTTAGTGACAAAAGATAACTATTATCTTTCAACTTCTTTTAAGGGACAAATAGCAAATTCGCTATCTTATTATTTTAAATATTTAGCCAATAACATGGCTATACAACCTGCTTTTTTTGAGCAGAATAAAAATACTTTAAGGACTTTGTAATTTGTTCCAAATCATTTAAATTAGGTAATAAGACAATAGAGGCAGACTCTTGCATACCAACAACTATGCATTTGACAACAGAGAACCCAACTAGCAATCATTTAAATGTAGTACATCAGAACATACAAGGGCTCTCTGGCAAAGACCTAGAAGTAGGATTATTTTTAGTACATAAAAATGTACATGTATTATGTATTACTGAACACTGGATTAGGAAAAATAATTGTTATATTAATATAGATAATTTATAAGGTTGGTAGTTTGTTTATGAGAGTGTCTGCTATTAGAGGTGGATCACTTATACTATTACAAGAAGATTTAAAATTTAAAGAACGCAAAGACTTTGTCCAGCACTCTATTGAGCGAACTATTGAGCTTTCCTGTAAAGCGCTTGAGCAGTTTATTATAGTATGTGTATATAGACCTCCATCTTCTGATTTTAACTTGTTTGAGACCACTATGGAGGAAGTTCTAAAAAAGGTTTGTAAATCAACCGAGAAGGAAATTGTATGTGGAGACTTCAACATAAATTGTTGGATTGGCAACATTTATATTTTAATATAGTTTAGCAAATAGATAATTTGGTTTAGTATCTGGCAACACTCACTCGCTATGCCGGTCAAGGCGATAACATCTTGTTGTTTTGTACAGAAAAATTAATACACGGATTATTACAAACAAATCTATTTTATTTCGCTCCATCTGCTGCTGATAATCACAAAAGGTTATGGGCCCAGTCGCCCGGAGCGAAATATAAATAAATTGTTTGCTCTGAACACGTGGTTAAGCGTAGGTGTGGTTCGCTGTGGTCAAGCAGTGGTGCAAACAAAATGGACGGCGAGGGCGAAATATTTGAAGCGACGAATAATCGCTTGTTGCTTGAAAATGCCGGTAACTGGCATACATGGAAATTCCAAGTTAAGGTCATATTAAAGGCGGTAAATGTCTACGACGTGGTGGACGGCTCGTCAAAATGTCCAGAAGATGACGACAAAGCCACGTGGAAGAGGTCGGATGCCAAGGCCCAAGCAGTAATAGTAAGTAGATTGGGTAACACAGCTATGCTGCATGTGCAAAATTGTGAAACTGCTAAAGAAATTTGGGACAAGCTAAACACAATTTATGAACAAAAATCCGATGTGTCACTTCACATATTACAGCAACGGTTCTTCGAAGAAAGGTACAATACCTCGGAAGATGTATCTACATTTGTAGCAAGGATAGAATCACTTGTGGCGCAAATAAGACAAGCAAAAGGTGAAATTGCGGAAAACATGATTGTTACAAAAATCATAAGCTCGGTGGGTGAAAAGTTTCGACACTTTGTCTCTGCATGGGATTCTGTACCAGTAGAAAAGCGAAACCTGTCGGAGTTGACAGCCAGACTCATTATAGAAGAGCAAAGAATTACAATGTACCAGGACAATGAAAGCAGTGGTTCTACAGCATTCAAAAGTTATACTAAAACAAGAAAATGCTTTAATTGCGGTAGAGTGGGACATTATAAAAAAGATTGTAAAGCTAAGAAGAACAAAAGTGATAAGACCGAAGATACTCCATTTTGTAAACAGTGTAAAAAACGGGGACATACAAAAGAAAAGTGTTGGTATAACAAGGGACTATTGATTTATCTTTAACATACAAATATGATAAGGAATATACAAATGAATGTAAATTACAAGGTTTCAGTGATGCAGATTGGGCTGGTGATGTTGCAGACCGGAAGTCGACATCAGGTCAAATATTTTATATTTTTAATTGTCCAGTATCTTGGTACACCAAGAAACAAACTTGTGTAACACTGTCATCTTGTGAAGCTGAATATGTAGCTCTTAGTGTATGTATTATGGAAGGATACTATTTGAAAAAGTTACTTAAAGATTTTGGATATTTTAATGTAGATATTGAAATATTAGAAGACAACCAAAGTGTAATTAACATAGCAAAGAATAATGAAAGTAATAAAAGATTGAAGCACATAGATATAAAGTATCAGTACATTGTAGAAAGTTTATTAACTGGTTCCATAAAAGTTAAATATGTTTGTAGTAACAACAATGTAGCTGATTTGTTAACTAAACCTTTAGGAAAAATACTATTTGTTAAACTAAGGGATAAAATTTTGTCATGAGTTTATTAAAATAGGTTTAATAGATGCCTAGGAAGGTACTAAAATAGTATGATATCTTGTTTATACATGGAATGTTGTTTAGTTTTCCCTATATTAATCGCATATTTGTTGAAAGGTAGGTAAACCATTAAAGGGGTGTAATACAAACTTTTGTATAATGTTAAAATAATGGTTGTATGGAAATTAAAATATAATGTTGAAGGGGTGTGTTGGATTGGCAACATTTATATTTTAATATAGTTTAGCAAATAGATAATTTGGTTTAGTATCTGGCAACACTCACTCGCTATGCCGGTCAAGGCGATAACATCTTGTTGTTTTGTACAGAAAAATTAATACACGGATTATTACAAACAAATCTATTTTATTTCGCTCCATCTGCTGCTGATAATCACAAAATAAATATTTTAGAATCATCACAAAGCTCAGTCAGGTTCATCAATCTATTTAAGTCTTTTAATTTAAATAATCAATTTGCTGAGCCTACAAGAGCTACTCCTACTTCAGCTACCTGCTTAGATAACATTTTTTGTGAAAATATTATTCTTGAAAAATCAATAATTAATTGCTTGCAATCGGACCACAGTGGACAGTGTGCACAATTTGAGCACTGTCATGTCTCCAATAAATAATAACCGTATTAATACATACAAGACTCTCGTTGACCAAAAAATTACTCAATTGCATTATAATGTATCAAATATTGACAGCTTATACGAGGACTTATTTAATGTAGTTAAAATTACTTATGAAAGATAGTATCTTCTCAACAAAAACAATTAAAGTAGATAATTTAAAATCCAAATTCTGTGAATGGGCGACACCAGGAATATACAAAAGTAGAAATAGACTTTTTAATTTATATAACTTGAAAGCAACATCATCAGATCCAATATTTATTACCTTTGTAAGAAATTATTAATATTTTTTAAATAAGCTTGTCTGCGATTTGCGTAACAAAATAGTAGGTTCTAGTAATAAAATTAAAGCCCCTTGGAATATTATTAACAAAGAAACATGTAAGAATAAGAGTCGCGATAATAATTTCTCTATTAAAATGAACAATAGTGTTTTTAGCACGGATCTCGAAGTAGTTAGTGCCTTTGAAAATTATTTTACCAACATTCCAATTAAAACAACCAGTAATTCAAATTCTAGTTCTTCTATTGCTGGTTCTCTTCTAACATCTAGTGTCTGTAAATGCAACAAATTATTTAGCTTTAAGCACATAACTCCTGAGGTAGTTGTTAAAACTTTTAAGGAATTAAATATTAAAAAAACAGAAGATTTATGGGGTATTTCTACTCATATAATAAGAGTAATATGATAACATAGCACCCCATCTAGCATTGATATTTAATACTTGTGTAGATAAAGGTCTCTTTCCAAATTTAATGAAATACAGTAAATTAATACCTTTATTTAAATCCGGTGATAAAAGTGATCCATCTATCTTTAGGCCTATATCTATTTTACCTACATTAAGTAAAATTTTCGAAAAAATATTTCTTAATCAGTTGCTTTCACATTTTAACGCTAATAAATTATTACATGAAAAACAATTTGGCTTCACCAAAAATAAAAATACTACTGACGCAGGGATTGCACTAATTAAGCATATTTTTGATGCCTGGGAGGATAAGCAAGATGCAATTAGAGTTTTTTGCGACTTATCTAAAGCTTTTGACTGCGTCGACCATGAAACACTTTTATTAAAGTTGAGACATTACGGTGTATCAGACTGCTCATTAAGTCTTATAGAATCTTACTTATCGGAAAGAGTTCAGAAAGTCTTTATTAATGGCATAATTTCGCAAGGCGCTCTTTTGCGCATGGGGTACCCCAGGGTTCAATTTTAGGCCCTCTCTTATTTTTAATATATATAAATGACCTCCCTTACTATTGTAAAAGCCTTTCGGATAAAGTTCTATTTGCTGATGATACGTCATTGATTTTTAATGTGAACAGACGTAAGGAGACTTTTGACGATGTAAATAGAGCTCTGTCCCAAGTTATGGATTGGTTTACTGCTAACAATCTTTTACTTAATGCTAAAAAAACTAAATGTATAAAATTCACTATGCCCAATGTAAGGCAGGTCGTAGCTAGTGGACTCCACTGCCTTTCTAGGCATAATTTTAGATTCAAAGCTGCAATGGGGGCCTCACATTGAATCCCTGGCTGGCAGACTTAGCTCGGCAGCTTATGCTGTTAGAAACATAAGGCTCTTGATAGATATAGAAACGGCAAGATTGGTTTACTTTAGTTATTTTCATAGTGTCATGTCATATGGTCTACTGTTGTGGGGCTCGGCTGCCGACATTTTATACAATATTTGTGCTACAAAAAATAGCTATTCGTTTTATCTACAACCTTAGACCACGTGACTCTCTTAAGGAACTGTTTAAAGAAATAAATATAATGACTGTAGCATCGCAATATATTTATGAAAATTTAATTTATGTTCGTAAATACCTTTCCTATAACACCTTTAAGAAAAATTGTGATTCACACAATTTTAATACTAGGATTGAAAACAAACTTGCTGTTCCGGACTTGAGACTACATAAAATAGGTAAATCTTTTATAGGAAGATGTATAAAGGTACTGCAAAATATTGTAGAGTTGCCCTTTCATATGTTTAAAGTTAGAATCAAACAACACCTTTCTAAAAAAGGGTACTACACTATTGACGAATATTTATGTGATAAAAATCCGTGGTCTTAAACTGCTCAGCTATTTCAAAGTTTATGATATATTGTTACATTAAAGAATTGTTTTTAAAAAAGGCTACACTGTTGAGTTTTCTTGGGTGCTTCTTTCTCAACAGGCCAAATCACTGAAGCGCTTTTTTTTCAAAGCATCAGAACTCATATTTTTAGTTTAGTATTTTAAACGTTTTTTATTATATTTTTGTATATTTTTTGACGTTCATAAGTGCTTTTTGTAAGCCTAATTTGAAATAAATGTTTTTGACTTTGACTTTAGCGGGTATAAGATACCTAACATCTGTTGTCTCTGGTGACTGGCGTAGTGCGGCATTGATGAAGAATAATAATTGTCTATTATCCCTTACTATCAGGTGAGCGTCCTGTACATTTATAACATAAAAAAAAAACACTGTTTAAAAGGTAAATTCTGTTTTTTTTTGTTTACTGTAGGTATCTGCCTACGCATTACAGTTTCGTATAAAGGAAAAGTAGCCCAATTTATGTTACCTGAATTTCTTCTCTTTACAATTACATCATTCCTGTCAGTCTGCCATGCTACGCTGCGCTTCTACGTGATCTTTTAGAGAACCTCCCGGTTCTGACTACTTATTGCCTGTTATTTACAATATGAGTCCAACCCATTGCCACGTCAGCTTCGTTACGCGGATGACTATGTCGGCAATTGTAGTTCGTCTATGTATCTTCGCATTACGGATTCGATCGCGTAAATAAATCCCGAGCAAAGCCCGTCAACCGAGCGTAACCTTGAATTATGTTCAACTGTTTCCAAAACATCTTGCACATTAATTTTAGATATTTTTATTTAATAATGCAATTAGTTTATTCTTTAAGATAATAAGATGATCCAATCTAAAATATCCTAAACAAACTATATATTGAAAAATTCTATTATAACATCCACATCTGCAACGTCTATGTAGTTGTTATAAATCTCAAAGCCGGGCAAAGTGACGTAGGTATAGCTAAAGCTATAAACCAAAACGAATTGTAGCTCAGCGAGAACTAGCGATAGGCCCGTGTACTAAATTTTAATGTTAACTGCGTTTTACGCCGCTTCATTGTTTTGCTTCGTGTCATCTGTGTATATTAAATTGCCATAATGGATGTACGGTTCGTCGTTGATTAAACATCAACGTTATGAATTAACAATAATTTTCAGTCAAAATCTGCCTAACGAATGTCTTGCTTGTAACAGATTAAGTAAACGTCTAATTTGCCACACAATAAGGAATCTGAACCATATTTCTGACGTCAACTGCCTAAGTCTAATGTCAAGGGAAGATTCCAATTTCCGAAAAAAATGTGGCGGTGTGGGTATCCCGCCGCCGCCCCTGCAGAGAGGGTGAGCGGCACGTGCGGGAGGGGTGAGTTCACGGGAGGGTGGGAGGCGACCGTCGCGTAGGGTGGCGGCGCGCCTGCGCAGAGCCGGCGCAACCCCGGGACGCCATGTGCGTCTCTCCCCTTTGATCCATTCGCACCACGATGGTAGCTCGATTATTAAGCACTCATTCAAGCTCTAACACGCGATTATCGTCATGGCAACCGTGATCTCGTTCATCTTTATACGTCGCCCACATTCATAGGTAATTTTATTATTACGGCAAAGTTAGGCAAAGAAGAGGTTTGTTTTCTACAGCATAGGAGTTTTTCTTCCGCTGTACACTTGGTGGTTGAAATTACTAGACACTGTCTTCACATCTATGAGTTACAAGTTAGGTAAGGTATCAGTATAGTACGAGTATAGGTGACAGCGGCTTCTTACTATAAGGTGGCAGATTGCTTAATTACTTAATTGCTAGGTATATCTCATACCTACCTGTATAAAAACCCCACTTACATAATTATTTTACAAATCATGATATTAGGTACTAACATTGTCCGAGAAAATCTAAGATAAGGAGATTACTGACCATTAGCGGAACGAGCCGCGGGCGACGTGGCTTCCTTGCCTCGAGCATTTTCTTTCTCCTTCCCGTTGTTCCCTGTAACAAAATCATTGCGTAAGTCTTAAAAGCAAATAAATTAATGCACTAGACTAGATTGTAGACAACAGCTGGACTTCTTTTAGATAATTTAATTAAATGTTCTGTTTTATGGATTATAATAAAATGTTGCATAAAATGACGCAGGTGTACTCGTATATAAAAATTGGGAAAAATATTATTTTAAAAAAATCTATTTCTGTGTTTCGATATGGCTGTCGACTCTTGAAATTATTTTAGTAACCTCAAAGCGGAATTTGTAAAGTTGTTCCTTAATTACTATTCGTATAAAATCAAAGATTGAGTGAGAATCTCAAGCTAGTAAATTGTTTTGCATCGTTTTTTTGTGCCATGTAAATTTTATTTTATTTCATTCATTTCGTCCGATGGCAAACTTTTATTAGGAATCATATGATATAATTTTTGATAAAGTCTTATCCATCGAAATGATAAAGATACCGGTATCAGATAAGGCCAATTGGAAATTTAGTATGTTGCCTCAATTTTCATATTTTGTTGCACGCAATATTTTTGTTATGAATAAAAAATATGTAAGAATTTTTATTATTATGTTAGATATATTTAATATCAGCGGATATAATCGCATAGCGAATATATTTGTATAGCAGCTGACGTAATGGCTTGTCCAGTGGTGTATTCATTACCCTCTCTGCAACATCCTTTCTAAGACAAGAATCAGGTCCTATTCTGGACGCACTTACAATTGGCGCTTCTTACTTACCCGTACTTAGTAACTAAAAATCAAAGGATTTTGTCTTAAATTAGATAAGGCAATAAAGCAGACATCAACCGTGATGAGTATGAAAATATGGCATTCCTTTCAAGAACCTTCTAGAAAAGTTAAAATCAAATGTACTTGTATGTGGGTAATACGGTGCGCGAGGCACATTCCCCAGAGGATTCTTTCGGCCGCATCCGCGGACCGGTCCGCAGAGCGTTCACCCGTGTGCAATACTTATACATTTGCGAATTTACACATTTGCGGACAGCAAACAATATATTAAGAAGGAGTCGTTTGCCATCTTCTTACTATGAGTCGACTCATAAAAGATAAACTACACGTCAATCAGTAGTTGGTATTTTATTCTGATATCCATAATACTGCAGTTTTCTTATTAAGTTTAGATACACGTGTAAATGAAAACACCAGTTTAGTAAAGTTTGGTATATATTATCATAACTAACTTGCATTAACATTACACAGAATTATTATTCCGAATTAGGATAAAAGAGTCTTATCCCACCAAAAACATTTCACGTAAAATGTTGCCAAGACGACCACATAAGGTTTGCGCTGTAAAAAAGATATCAGATCTTAGTAGAGCCAGCAAAGCTTCTGAATCTGCACGACCTTACTCTACCAACCCTTACTTCAACAAACTCCACATATCATTAGCAATAAGGCCTTACTTGTTCGTTACTTACTTACTATACAGATCAGAAACTAATATTCGCGTCACCTCCATGACAGTAGCGAAACGGCAAAGCTATACATATTTACTGATATGTGGAATTTGTTGAAATTAGGGTCGGTAGAGTTACGCCGTGTAGATTCAGAAGCTTGGCTCTACATGAGATCTGTTAGGGCAAACCGTATGTGGTCGTCTTGGCAATATTTTACATGACAAGTTTCAGGAGGAATACTTAGTTTTCGAATTAACCAACACTATGAGAGTTCAAAAAAGCGATGAAACACTTTGAGAAAATTAGGTAGCGCCATTGCGTTTCGCTTGGCCCGTCTTGGCGTGCCCCCAGATATTACGAAAAATAACATCTGNCTACACCAGGGACCTTTGCTAGTCATAGGACCATCAGACTGCTAGGGTTTTCTACGCTTTGCTTGCCAAGACACGGTCCACACAATGCATGGTCGTCGCGAAAACGAACACTTTTTGTAGAAAGACGGTCTACTGCACTCAAAGTCAAAACACTTTGTATTACGCTTAGTAGTAATACCACAGCGTAGCAAAAAGAAACCGGTGTGAAAAAGATTATGCGTTCTTTCGTAAAATAGAGAGCATATTTTTGCTTTTTCCTCTCCATTTATAGGTTGTCAATGCACTCGTTGCTCCTACAGAGTTACTAGTGTCCATGGGTAATGGTAGCACTTACCATGGGGTGAAACGTATATTCGTTTGGCTCACATAGAAACTATATGAAGCACTCAGCAGTGCTTTTCTTTTAAAGTCGGCATTCACTGAAAAAGTTTAGCTAAGGGAGAGCGTAAGGTCGTCTGTGTGGATATAACGATTCTCATACCTCAATATTAATGTTTATTGGCATAGCTTTGTTGCTCCTGTCTAGCCACAACGCAGTAAAATCGCATTCATTAAACAAATTGGACACTGATTTAACTACCTACTAAGAGCACCAGCAAAGCATTCAGTCTCGCAATACTCGGGTATATTATTAAACAAACTTACTACAGATTTTCTACACTAAGAGGAATGATTATAATGTGGGTCCCTTATACTAGTCTTGGTCGTCTTCAACAATGTAATTACTAAATGAGTTTCCCAAAGCTTAACAAGAATTCAAAATTATAGGTTGATTTTGTAGTATGTAGTTTTTAGCTATATATATGAGTCTCGGTATCACTAACAATTAAATTTTTTTATTTTGAATATTATTTAATTAAAGTAAAGTAATTAACAAACAAATATCCTATCTGTTTATAGGAAGGCGTGCTCAAATAACGTCAGTCATCCCGAAGTGAAATCACAGTATATTAGCTAACTTAGAAAGTACAGTAAATTGGATGGAGACGATGGTGATTTAGATGGTTCAGTTATAATTTCAAAGAGTTTTTTCTATGATTAATTATATTATAGCAATGTTATCACGAGAAAACGTTAAAAGTTTTAGCTTGGGTGCAATAACAATAGTTGCTGAATAAAACTGTAAAACTATTGTACGTGAAGATGCTTGCTAAGAGCAAAGTGAAGTTAATTAATGTGTAATTTAAACTTGCTTACTGAGAAATTATACTGCTGAACTGCCTTACAAGGCAAACAAACGCCCCGTTTGTTTGCCTTGTAAGGTTAAAAGGTTTTTAAAGGCTGAAAAAAGCTCGTACACTTACAGTTGTATTTATAGTGTCTAACTTTATAAATGCCAGATTATGAGTAAATAACGTATCCTACATAGCGACCAAATTTGCGGCAAATCGTGTCATAATAGATGTCCGCTGAAGAATCTTCAACAGACAAGGTCGCATCAACTTCAATTAGATAACGTATCATTTAATATGAAAACATTATAACTGATATTATATAGCAACAAAAAATTAAGTACGAGTATTAAGTCATCTTAAAACTTTTAAACATTAAGCATTTTGAAGTTCTGTTTAGACTTTTGATGACAGTAATCATTACAATCAAAGTTTACCTTAGTGAAAAAAAACTTTGATGACGTACAAAAAAAGCATACATTCCAATAATACCGGTCCCGTGCAGGATATAGCTCAACATAACGAGACTTTAGCGGCCACTCCGGCCTCGTAAATCTGGCAGCACTATTCTTCCCCGATAGATTTCGCAAATTTATTCGGCCCAACTCGGATCTAGTGGCATTTTTATTACAGTTTGAAGTAATAAAGTTGTTTTAAATTCAGTTAGGGTTCTAATGCGAAAAGGTTTTCCGATAGTTTTAACGGAATTGTGGACGGTGAAATACAAAGAGTAAAGTGGTCAGAGTGTAAAATTAGCAGTCTAATTACTCTATCGAAGTGTTCGAATTGATTAGTTTAAAGCCTATTTTATATATAACTACATATAAAATACTCTATAATAGCTTTATTGAATTTACGATTTTTAACAATACTCTGTGACTTTGTTCAGGTTTCGTAATCGTCGTCGTATAACGTTTCATTCTTTTAAGATAAGAAAAGGAATTTCTTATTACTAAAAAAAGCTAACATTAATTGCTAAACAAGTGACTTTATTTTAATTGCAATACCGTACTGTTTTTTGATAATATATAGACTTCATTTTAAAATTGTTTCATATTAAGTATATAATTGAGGTTTATAATCCTCTATGTTATATTAGCAGATATATTAACGCTTTTTACACAGGTTGGTTCATATAAATAAAAATTTAAAAACATTTACACAGCATCATCCAGGTCCATTTAAAAAATAATTTTAGTAAAACTACTTTTTTTGGTAAATAATACAGAAAGAAATACAGGAAAAAAAAATCATACAAACGGATATGCACGTATAGATGTTCGTATTGTATTCAAAATTCAAAATTCTTTATTCAAATTAGGCTTACCAAAAGCACTTATGAACGTCAAAAAATACAAAATATAATAAAAACAATTAAAAATACTAAACTAAAAATATGAATTTTGATGCTTTGAAAAAAAAGCGCTTCAGTGGATTGGCCTGTTGAGAAAGAAGCACCCAAGAAAACTCAACAGTGTAGCCTTTTTTAAAAACGATTACTTAATGTAACAATATATCATAAACACTGAAATAGCTGAGCAATTTAAGACCAAGGATTTTTATCACATAAATATTCGTCAATAGTGTAGTACCCTTTTTTAGAAAGGTGGTTGTATGTAAATAATAACCGGAATAAATCATTGTTCCTTTGATTCCCAGTAACCACTTATTTAGTATTTGCCACAAATATCGTTTGTATTATCAACGTATTATTTCTACAAAGTTGAACTAATGTATTCAAATATATTCCATTGCATGGTTCCTTTGGTTTTCCTGTTTGCAATTTTTCTATAGACATTTTCCTTTCATAAAAGTTTGGGTTACATGTTTTTGTTTGTTTTGTGGAATTATTACCAATTATTGTTACTAATTTATGAACATAAAATTTAGTCCTCGTCAAAATGTACAGTAATGAAAAAGATATGCGTTATAAAAGTTTGTTTGTAAAATATAATTTTGAGCATATTCTACCGCGTCCATTAATGTAGTTTCCAAAAAAATCCACCAGAATATCAAAGGGCGTAATTGAATTTCAAATATTGCTCGACTCGAAAAAGTCAATACATCACTAAGGTAATGCGTGGCAAAAAATATGATAACTATAAAATTAAGTATTATTGAAAAAAGAAAGAAAATTTTTAAAGACCTAAACAAAACAGTTAATCTGTATCGTTGTATTTTTTAAAAGTCAGCAGTTTTTCACGCAAGCCACACCGAAGCTTTTATCTAAGCTTCGGGTGGCTTGCGCTTGGCTTCTTCGCTAAGAGTCCAAGTATTATTCATATCATCTTAATTAAATTACAGCGATGGCGAAACTTCTGAATAAACCTTTGAATACGACTTGAGGCTTGAATTCCTTGAAAAGTTATCTGATATATCTTGGACACTGCACCACCGCATCGGATGTTGGCGCCTAAGTTATGAGCTGCGGTTTCTTTATTCTCTCTATCTGTGTTGTTGAAACTGATTTGTAAATGTGAACCTTATAATGTAATAGACAGTTCCTATATCCAGCTTCCAGTTTCATTTTAGAATTTCCTGGTATTAAACCACAGTGACTAT
>PQWD01005716.1:0-19631 GCA_019425675.1 Leucinodes orbonalis
AACCAACAAGGGCTTATCTTGAACCCGTTGGGGTCAGCTGTGCAAACAGTCATCAAGTCTCCACTAAGATTGTGGAGAGATAGCCAAGTTCTATGTTTATTGTATTGAATAACTATTTACTACAAAGTTAAGATCGATTTGTTTTGTCGGGGATGTTCAAATATAATATAGCTTAAAATATTTTTGACTGAATCATGATTTCCTGCGAAAAGGAATTATTTGAATGATTCTGTGTTTGCAAGGCATTTATTGCCGTCGCTGCTATTGTCTTAATTCGAATGCTACGGAAAGACCTGTGCCCTGCAGTACCGTTACGTGGGATAGTATATCATTAACGATTCCTTATTATCGCTTCATATATTCATGCCTATGTTACAGACCTTACAGACAAAGCAGAGAAGTAGGTTTAGAAATCAATGCCGACAAAACAAAACCAATGACCAACTCAACAGAAAGCAACATGGAAACGGAACCAAATTTGAATATGTAAAGGAGTATTATATCTTGGTCAAATTATATCTCCAGAAGACTTCATGCAAAGAATCAACAAAATAATAGCTTGCGGATGGAAGAAATACGATCCTTGAAGGAAATCATGAAGACAAAGATCTGGAATACATAGAAAGAGAAAGACCTTTTAATAACCTGTATTCTCCCGTATGACTACGGCTGTGAGACATGGACGTTGACAGCACTTATAGAAGAACAGCAAAAACAGAAAGAGCAATGGAAGAAGTTTGCTGGGCTAAAGTTAGCGATAAAATCCCTAGCATAGAGATAAGAAAGAGGACAAAATTAGCAGATATAATAACTCTTATAGACCACTGAAATGGTATTGGACTGGCATACTACGCTGCACATAATAATGGAGTAAACGATTACTTAATGGTATCCAAGATAAAACCAGACAAAGGGCCGCCAAAACACGATGGAGTCGTCACTCCATATATCGTCATATCCGCTTAACCCTGGGACCATATTGGACTAGAATTGCAGACGATCGGCACAGTGGAGGGAGCTGGAGGAGGCCTATGCAAGAGGCACGCCGAACTTCGTGACAAATTGTCAACAAGTTCGGAAAAGTGGGCTTTATTATTATTATTTTATATTTAAGCAAACCGGATCCTCTTATAGGATAATTCCTAGAATAGCTTCAGTTACTTTTATTTGCATAATAACTATGATTTTTTGAGGAAAATATCACTTAAAGATAGGTCTACCACATTTGGTTCAGGATATCTCAGTTAACAGCAAACTTTTACAAGTTATAGGACTCTTAGTTAACTAATTATAGTAATTATATTCGAAGGGATGTTCCATCTTCGAGCTTTCTGTAAAATGACGTACACTGTTGGACTTGAGACTTCGTACTTTTTGTTCTCTTTCTGTATGCCCAAAGGTTAACTGGTAGAGAATGCCACTCGGCATTAAATTCGCCTTTGTACATTTTGTGTAGTATGCATTAATGTTGAAATAAATAAATAAAAATCAATCAATGATTATAAATATTTTTCTTTAAGAATTATCTATGTTATCAATTCGTTCTTAAATTTTCAACTGATGACTTAATATGTTAATGTTACATAAAGTGTTTGCATAGTTATATCGTTGAACCCAAACCAAATTCCGATGCATCTGTATAAACCAGTCTTATAAAAAGTTAGTCTGTGGAAAACCTGTAATCCGGCTATGATTGATGAGGCTAATTAATAATAATGAATCGCCGAGAGGGCAAATTTTACCAAGAACCTTGTCTAGGAAAATGCAACGTAAGATTGTTATTTATCGTTACACACACTGTTACACGTAGTATTCTGTTCATTCAAGACGCGTTAAAAATGTACATAGAAAATGCTCAGACGGACAGACATGTTCGTGCACACATATTAATATTTCACGGGATAGAACATTGGATAGAATATTTTTAATGTTTAATATAAGTGGAGTATGTAATATGGATTTTTATATCTGAAATAAAATAAAAGATGAGAACCCGTGAATCTTTGATGTAATTGGTGAAATCACAACCATTACACCACATCGGTCTTCGATCAATGTTATGTAAACATTTAAATTATAAAAGTATAGTTTTTGTTTTTCATCTCACGCTACAAATATACATTAATACATTTTAATAAACAAGTATTAATACAATTATAGTTTGTGTGTAAATATATTGATAATAGAACCTATATTTTGTATGTAAGTTCCAAAACGAAATTCCTTAAACAAAATTAATATGAGTATTCTGAATACGGTCAAGATCAAACATATTAATTTTTATAATGTACATTTAATTAAATTAATAATATTGTTTATATTTGTTCCAGGTACCTTGTACAATACTACGGCTTCCACAATTAAAAATCATTATCTTATGTGGTGAGCACCAAAGGTAAACCATTACATTTACTAATTACTTAGAGTTTACTTGCTGACATGTTGACGTCTGAATATCGTGACAAAATGCGCCCGAAATGTATAGGATACATACAAATAGCCATTTTAAAAAGAATTCGAAATTATTTTAATTTAAAATAAGTTATTCATTCAGGCACTTGGTTAAAATCACCGGCATGAAATTAACTTTAATTAAACTGACATTCCATCTCATTCGGTCATAATTGAAATAAAAAACCGCTAAGGGCATTTCCCCATCAATTATTAACAAATAGCTCAATCAGTGTTGCCAAACTATCGATAGTTGACCTCGAAAATCATCTATATTATCGATAGCTTAGTTTAGTGCAATAGTATTGGTACACTGCAATCGATAGTATCGTAGCTCCATATAGATATGACTGGAGTATCGGCTTTGGAAATTACACCAAATATTGATGGAATCGATACTGTCGATCGTGGCAACACTATTGATGAAAAGTTAGCTATCGATAGTGCAATACTGTCGATAGATTTGTACTTTCGATATTATCGATAGTTGGTGTAATTTACAAAGCCGATACTATCGAACGTATTGCAGTGTACCATTACTATTGTGCTAAACTAAGCTATCGATAGTATTGATAGGCCGATCGATACTATTGTTTATAATAATAATAATGTTTAATCATAATAATGTTTATTTATTCAATAACATAGAGTTATAAATACATATGCACTTACAATCTTAATTCACAAAATAGGTTATTATATGTAAATACAACTAACTAATCTGATTGTTCATCTGCGTCTAAACTAGGTTTATAACTAACCTTAGACGACAGCGACAGCAGTGATCCCTAGGAAACAGTTTGGTAAGAAGTATTCAAAGACTTACAATCGTGAATAAGTGCAAGAACATTTTTAAAGAATACAATACTAAACCATAAATAAAATGAAAGCAGTATAAAGGTAAAATAACTGAAATTACATGAAATGACAAGAAATGAGGACCAGCCATCTTGTTCCATCTTTAAGCACTGGGTTCAAATACATTTGCAAGGATCCAGGAACAGGTTCTTTTACTGACAGTTTTGTTATTATAGTTGTAAGTACTAACCATATCTATAAGTTCAATGCTACTAACATAATTATGGATCAAATTGGAAATAAATTATTTATTATTATGATTATTATGTCCAACTATATGTAGATGGACTATCGATAGCCTTTTGATAGTCAGACTATCGAGCGGCAACACTGAGCTCAATCGATACCTCAATACGAACTGTAATTAGCTTCACGCCATTCGTATTCATCAGTGAAATGACCCATACGAGCATAAACCAATAAATCTGCGAAATCGTCCGTTTGGCACGTTCGCGATGCAAATTCGTCAATGCAATGTTAGTGGGTATTCAATGTATGCGAATAGCAATGCAATTCATATAATGAACGAGTCTATAACGATTATGTGCCGTGCACAGGCATGCTCAAAGTACGGCTATATAAGAGAATATAATTATATAATAGTAAAATAATAATAAAATAAGAGACCTCTAGGGGGTTATCATCAGATTGACACCAAGGGTTATGGACGATCCCAGTCAGAACAAACTGTTTGTAATGGTTGGTGTTTCTATGTATAAATATCATATTTCCAAAAATTGTAATAAATGTTTTCAGTTGTTTAATAATAGTACCCGTCATCTTACTACAGCTCCTTCGCTAAATATGGAGCAAGATGGCGCAGTGTGAGTGTCAGTGATATTTATTTATCGAATATTAGAGGGTCTTTTGTGTTTGTATACAGTGATTAGGTCATCATCATCACGATCAGTCATAACCCACAACAGGGATTGGATTTCCCACTCACACTTGAAAAATTTTGATGCTTTACTAAAGCTTTTAACTATATTATATTTTGATTTTAAATAAGACCTTGTTAGATACTTTGTAACTTTAAATTATGAATTCATGAGATAAAATTTGGTTCAAAGTTATACAAACCTTGTTTTGTTTAATAAAATATTTCGTATATAGAAGAAGATCGTTCTACGTTGCTTGGGAATCAAGTCGTAAAGTTAGAATGGCAGGTTAAAAAGAATAAAGCATCAGTCAACTTTTTAAAATGTTTAATAAAAGAAACCCAATGAATCTCTATAAGCGCATCAAAACTTCCACAATTAGCATACTTCGTGGAGTTTGATGTATTACAGTCATCCATCAATAAAGCAATCCAAAGAATATTGACTTTCAGAGTTTGACAAACAACAATGGACTCTAATCATCGGTAACTAGGTAAATATTACAGATGGCAGCGCAGCGAATATGGTCTGTAAAGTCTAGTGCAAACTTTGGAACTGTTGCGAAATCCAATTAATTATACAACCTCTTGCAAGTAGCTGCCAAAGTTGTGTAGTTTTATGCGTTCAATTACAATCAAGTATGACATATAGGAAGTAGGTAGTAAAAGGACTATTTTTGTTCGAATCTTAAAAGCATGACATATTCACGACAAAGGTTTCATAAAATATGAATAATTGTTTACGTTTTATTAATATGCCGTGTGGTGGTGGCAGACTAGACTTGTCACCACTTCAACATCTGCTGTCTCGGGTGACAGGCGCAGAGGAGAGTTGACGAAACAATAATATAAATTTTCTTCAACGTTGCTTTTGCCATGGTCAGGCGTATCACTTACCACCGGGTGAGCGCACTGACCACCCCGTTCATTTATGGCAAAAAATGCATGACTGAGTTGTTTAGTTAGAAACCACCGCAGTTCCAGATATCATCCCGAAAATATGATTGTTTTACACTGGTATGTTTCGAGATGAAAGAAGTGAAGCTAGCAAAATTACTGAATCTAAGAGACCTAGCATCTGTCGTCTCGGGTAATGGTCGTAGGGCTGTGTTGTTGACAAAGAATAATGACTAACTACTGATATTAATTTTTGCATCTGTTATGATCATATGTATTAATTCCTACTTCTTCATAACATGAAATAAACTAAACTTACCTCTCTCTCCTCTGTCTCTTCAACCTATCCCAGTCCACTGCTGGACATAGGTCTCCCTTATTTTGCACCAGATATCCCGGTCCTCCGCTTTTCTCATCCAGCCTCCACCTAACTTCCCTACAATCACCTGATTAATGCCCCTTCCAAAACAAAGCGCCCTATAATAACAACAACAAACATTGTTTACTTAACAGCTTATTTATAAATATACCTGGCAAATCAACATTTGGATGTTAATTAAAATAAACATTTATCAACCGTTTCGTAATCAGTTCAAAGTTTAAAATTTACTGCCCTAGTTCATTTCGCAGTGGGAAGTTAGAAATCGCGACAAGATTTCGATTTATCTTTCAATTCGCAAAATTGCGTTGTTTAGGAAATCCATTTTGAAATGTTTTTTTAAATACCAATTATGTTACAGTAAAGTTTTTTATATTAGATAAGTGTTGGAAAAAAATCATTCTCCCCATGGTAGTGTTTTTTTCGGATGAAATTTCCACTGTCGCCCGCAGATTGCCTTTACAACTGTATCTAGGACCAAGTCATAATTTGTGCTATTTACCATATTAAATCATATAATTTCTAATATTGAGATAATTGGGGTAGTGGTTAGCGCTTCAATTGACTAGTGAATTAAGCAACTCTCGCAATGTTAAAAACGCGCGAAAGGTCGCAGGTGGAGGCTGGATGAGAGAAGCGGAGGACCGGGACATCTGGCGCAAAATGGAGGAGATCGATGTCCAGCAGTGGACTGCGATAGGTTGGAGAGATAGTTGACATTAAGATATAAAATCCAACTGTAAATTGAGTATTAGGCTACAACTTTAATGTAAATAGTTTAAAATGATAATTTTATTGAAAAACGAATCAAATGAAAATCTACCGTAAAACAAAACGAGGGAATGCATTTTTTTTCTTGAGAAACAGTAACGATCCTATAAGTGCGTTTTAAATTAAGCGGAATTTGGGCCCTGATTGTCCATCCATCTGACCCAAAAAGACTATATGACACTTGTAATAGCGACTCACTAAAGTATTTCGAAGCACCCTCATTTAACCGCTCTGTACTACGACAGCACAACGTGACTTGGGAATTTGATATCAAATATCCTCTAGATATTTCACTAATATATCCCGTGAAGCATGTGACGAATTAACGTAAAGACCTCTACAACTTGGTGTTATACTGAGTCGTATATTTAACTTATAGCGATAGCGTCTCCAATCAACTATCAAAATCTAGTGCTGGATTCTTTCTTTTCAAAGCAGAGGATCAAGATATCAGGCGAAAAATGAGAGGGATCTATACGCGATAGCGTGATAGTAAATACAAAGTTTTATATAATAAGGTGTAGGCATACTATGTCATAATAAGTGATAGCGTAATTGTCAATAAATAATATAAAGCGGTAAAAAAAAACAAAGTGTTTTATTTATTTCCAAAACCCTTGCTTACAACTAGTAGAAGCCTCCTTTTAGGCATAGGCGGTAGGTGGTATAATGAAATTAAATTGCCTAAGTTTTTTGTGTCCAGAGCTTTTCGGCAAGACGACATTGTAGTGTGTGGAATTACTGCGTATACTCGTAAGATAACCAACACTTTTCGTAAAAAAAATCTCATCATTAATATTTCACAAATATTACGATCATTTTTCAAATCTATAAACGATAAGTATCCACTGACATTCAGTGGCGTGCCAAGAAATTATGAGTAGGGTATGCAAAGTGAGTGACACTTATCGCAAAAACAATAAATAATTTACATTTTTATCAAATTGAGTGCAACTGATGACAACAGAACGCCAATGGTTTCAAATCTGTAGACGAAACAGCGAAAGGGTTGGGCATACCCTGGACGCACAGGGTATGCACTGTTTATTAGCAAATCTGTAGAGGAAACAGCGAAAGGGTTCACACAGCGCCATCTAGCCCCAAGTTAAGCGTGAAACTTATATTACAGGTACTATACAACTGATAAACATACTTAAATACTTTTTTGTAAAAACATACTTATTATACATAGAAAACACCCAGACCAATACAAACAGACATGTTCAAGCACACAAATGTTTGCACTCCCCGGGGATCGAACCCGGAATCCTTGGTGGCCAACGTCTCAAGCGTTACAAATAGGTCGTCTATTATATGATAAAACATCATTACAGAACAGTATACAATTCTGCGCTATGAACCAGCAACTCTAATTAAAGAAGCCAAATTAAAACGGAATTAGGGGCGAATAAATATCATGCGGTCTACTACATTACTCCGTCTATTCGTACTAATCCGCTGTAGATTGCTTCGCCAGCCGGCAATAGACGGGCGAGGCTCTTTACAAATCATTACAGACGCGTCCACTCGTAGGCTCGACGTGACCCGACGCTCAAATATATGGGCCTATAATAAACGCTTACTAAAACTCTGGGAAGAAAGATAACAAAAGAAATCACCTTTCAGCCTAGGGGCTACCTTTTGCACTCTCGCTTATGATGTCTTGTACTTTGGAGGCTTAGTTCTATGTGAAACTTTTAGGCAAGTTTCCTTTTTGCATTCCTTTGTTTGGTTTCGTATTTGAGGAAAACCACGAATAATTGAATTAATGAAATACAAACATTATATTTTCGAATTCGGGTCTGAAGTTTTAAAAGTACAATAAAAACTTAATTATACATTGAAAAGCACTAATTAAATCGCAATTTGAACAATAACTAGATGCTGTTCGATTGAAAAAAAGAAATAAATAATACTCCTATTTGAGGTACAATATCTGAGATTGCCATTAAAATTATAAATAAACATTTTGAGTCCCATACTACAAGTACCTCTATTGTTTATTACCAAACAGATGGCCTAGTGGCGCTTAATGTAGAGCTCGATCATCAGCTATTAACGTCCCACGCTAATAGCTGACGATGGAGGCTGAGGCAGGCCTTTATACAGTTTATAGCCTATGCGTTATTTTGTAAATTAGCTATATTATTCTAAAGGTTCATCCAAATCCATTCACCCGTTCATACGTGAAAAAGTCATAAATATACACAAACTTTCACCTTTACAATGTTAGTGTGATGGAAAATACAAAAAATCATTCCTACAAAAAGGAAACGTAATTCTATAAAAGATACTGTATCTCTAGCGTTTAAATGTGTGCTTACATTGTTTGTACTGTGTGGCTGTATGGTGATTGCTCACTTAGCGGGAGAATAAGCGTTTTCAGCGCTTTCAATATAAATGTCGAAACATTGCGGAAGTACTGTAAATTTTGTGGGCGAATTTACTGTAAAAGAGTGGTGCTCACTTTTTCAATATTTATTCGATTTTGAGTAAATTTCTGCAAAGGATGTCCATCAAAAATACATATTTGGCGCAGTCCATTCAATGAAAATCTTTAACGATTCAAAAGTACCTGTAAAATATTTATTTCATTAAAGATGCTTTGCGTTTGATTTTTGCGAATACACTTAAATTAAAATGCCATCCATAATGTTGTATAAAAAATATTCCAAAATTAAAATAATATGTAGCTCGTAATACTTGTATTTTTTAAGTAAGGGTACTCTTCTTCTTAGTGTATCTATGGCAAATAATAATCGAATGTACAAGTTCAAAGTATCCAGATCACGTGAAATTATACAAAATAATACGCACCGTGTCCTTACATCCCAATTAGTCAATATTATGTAGTATATATATTTAGATAAAATTATCAAATAGTTTATACATTTGGATAAACATGATCAAATAGTGTTTATACATTTAGATAAAAATATAAACGTTCAAGTTCCCAGTTTCAAATCTCCAACGCAGCATTCTATTCATTCTATTCACATTATTGAAAGCTCCTCACCAATAAGCGCTTGCATTGATTTCATCGTGGTTACTAATGAATGTCGCCATAAAGCTACTGCACTGGAAGCGCAATAACGTTTAATGACTACGAGACTATCTGCGGTTACTAGAGTACGTTTCCGATTTGAAGAGAATATTAAACAGTGAACCGTACGTTTTGAAATAGAATCAATTCATTTCATTGTTTAGCTGAGGAGGAATTCACGAGATTTTCAGAAAAGTATATATATATTAGATTTACTAAGTGGTGGTCTCGATACTAAGTCTTCAAGGTACCACTGCAGTGCCTGTGAAACAGGAGTGTTATGCATTTTTGTGTTTCGGGATGAGGGCACTCTAGCTAGTGAAATTACCGGGTATTAGAGACCTAACATCTGTTGCCCTAGCGTGGTTGTTGATCTCCTTCAATGCCGCTGTGTCATAGTCGGTCGCATCACTTACCATCAGGTGAGCGTCCTGACCGTCTGTAAGTACTCTAATAGCATAAAAAAGACGAACTAAAAATGAAATTATAAAATATATAATTCTAAATCAACTGATTGTCTGAAAAGATATGAATTTATGCCTCGATGAGCATGCTAAGTCAGCGTCGGTCCCGCACGACGTCCTAATAATATTCATCATCACCTCATTAAACTTCCCCACTGAGGGGCACTAGCCCACCCGTATAGGGTGCCCAGTGCAGGTTGGACGACTTCACACACAACCTTTGAATCTCTTCGCAGGCGTGCATAAATGTTTCCTCACGATGTTTTCCTTCACCGTAAGAGCGTCGGATAACGTACATATATTTTCGAAAATTCGAAAACACATTGGTACGTGTCGGGATTTGAACCTCAGCCCTCCCTCCTTCCTAATAATAGTAGTGAAGTATGGAAATCATTAGCTGCCATCAATCTGCATTAGACTTGCGGTGATAGCCCAATCAATATATATAGCCCTGTAGCTGTGCGGAAGCGTTTGCCCTGTGGTAGGATGTTTTGAGCTGATTATGAAGTTGGTGGTGGAAATCTCTTCAGTTTTAAAGAGAACTAAAATAACCAATTTTGTTTTAACTTTGAGTTGCCTGCGTACACACGCATACATCAGGTGAATTTTGTGAAATCCTTTATCTTACCAGTCACTACCGTAACAATTGAAGAGCGCGTTTCAGATGAGAAATGATAAAATTAATGTGATTTTCATCTTAAGATAAGATGTATCAGTACTTTACAAGTTTATATCTGCCCGGTCCCGTTAATAAGTGACAGTCGTCCTTCGTTAGCGATAACGTTATGAGTGTCTTATAGATTAGTGAATTTTTCCATTAAAATTGCATTTGAAAGTAAGGATTTTATGGATATACACGAGCTCCTCAATGGAAACCGGTAAGAGATCGCACAAGGTGAACTCAAATTGTTTATTTCTGAAGTCAAGACTCGGAAGCCATTTTAGAATACGTTTGCAAATACCACATCAATACGGAACTTCGGCGACGGTTCCAATTAGTCCGCGCCAACTAGTCGTTTCGCTTTCGGAAAAAAAGCAAAGCTTTAAAAGGTGCACCCTTCCACCACTTTAAGTTGACATCCGACTTGCAGGACGGCTCCTTAATGAGCAACGGCTCTGTCACTGTGTCATTAAAACTTTTACGGCAAATTAGCCTGCAGTTAGTCTCTGGGTTCTTGAGGAATTGCAGTTTAAGTCGATACAGGTGACTTGACATTGTTTGGTAGTTTTTTGTTTAATTCCAATTTTAACATGTCTGTTGACGGATTGAGTAGGTCTGTGTGATGGTCATTATAGGAGACCTTTGTTTAGCAGTGAACGTATAAGATTTGTACCATCATTGAAACAGTTAAAATTGAATGAAGCAATTTAAAATACTTGGTATATAAAACGATTAACTTTGAACTTTAAGTTCAAACCAAGCTATATTTGCTAGAATAGAATTCGGTAGAATCCATACGTATTTTTTTTATTTCCTAATTTACTTTACCTTTTGGTTTAACGGTTTATCTAAAGCGTCTCCCAATGTGGAAACTGTACGGAGAGAAGCGTCGCAAATATTGACACTGTGGCTTGACATCGCAAGATTAGATCGGGATTATCTATGCGCTTAGTGCGGATGTTTATTACTCTTACTATTTAAACTTACACGAAGACCTTACTACTATTAATATCAGCATGTGATGTGTTAGTAGAAAAGCAAACCACCTACTAGGTAGGCGGTACTTTAGAAAATACACGAGTGTGTCTAAAAATATTTAGAACTGTGTGGACGGTCACTGATGACCCCTTTTGGTGTAGCGGTTGAGACGTCGGCTGCTACATTAAGGGTTCCGGGTTCGATCCCCGGGCAGTACAAACATTTAGTGTGCATGAACATGTCTGTTTGTAATAGTCTGGTGTTTTCTATGTGTAATATGTATGTATTTACAAAATAAATGTATATACATGTTTATCCCTTGTTTAGTACCCAAAATACAGGCTTCACACTATGGCTAGATGGCGCTGTGTGAATGTCTGTAGATATTTATTATTGTTATTTATTTATTATTAACTTGAGATGTAACGCGTAAAAGAAAGTCTTGATCTACAGCATGAGCGAAAACAAAGGGAACATATATTTTGTTCTTTCAATTATATTGAAAAATTATGACGGCAAGAACTGTTAGCCATTTGGCGCGATCATTGAAAACCGGCGCATCATACTTAGCTGTAGTTTTAAAAATCCGTCGAAATATCACTATGAAAATGGAAATGGTGCTTCTAATATTCTGGGAAATTGTGAAATCACTCATCCTGTTGTTAAAAAGCACCCAATAAAACTCAAAAACACATTTTTGTAAACCTCTTCAAATACTTGTTTTTCATTATATTTGTTTGGCAAGATATGGCAACTTTTCAATACACACACCTAGTGTGTGTGTACGTTTAATGCATGCCTAAAATTATTTCCCATCTAGAATGTACACCATGTCTTTAAAAACGCAGCGTGATAGCGTGGGGATTCCATGGCTTTGAAAACAAAAGACCTATGCCAATCAACGGACTGCGATGGGCTGAAGAGAAAGGATGCAGGAAGCGATTGTGACGCCGCTTAATAATTTTGTTCAGTACCATAACGTTTTCTTTGTCTATCAATTATTCAGAACAGTAGTGGCTTGATGCGGTTCTTCTAAAGTATACTTTACATATTGTAAGCCCTAATGCACACTGCAAAGTAATATGTCCGTTAGTTTTAAGTACATGCATTAGTAAAATACAGGTAACGTTTTAAATATTTGGTGCAAAATGGAATCCTATGTCAATAGTACAGCAATTTGAAACGAAGGAAAATTATTGGAAATCCGCAATTGAACGTATGTAAATTGATTCAATAGTGTTATAGGTACGTCATATACGGCGAACCACTTTTTTCTAAATTTAAATCTTTAGTAGGTGCCTAAATTAATATTTTCATGTTATTATCTGCTATTGAACCCATAAGATTCGAATCTGACTCGCACTTGAACGTTTTTTTTACCAAAAGTTTCGTTCACTGAAATATTCACATATAATTATTGCATGTGTTGTCATCTTGATATAATGAGTGTTCAGATATATTATTGATAAGTTGCGTGTATAGATATTTTGGAAAAGCATTTGCTAGATTTTAATGAAGCGATCGTTGTTTAGATATTAATGGTAACTTTTGCTGTATAGAACTTATTGACATTTTTAACTGCTCAGATGTATTTGATCACATTGTCTGCTCATATATATCTGATGGCGACTAAAGGCCTGAAAACCATGAATAATGCTTGTAATACACTAAAACTTCGTAATTATGTAACTGTTTGTATGCACTGGCCCTAACATGATCCATTTACATGTGCTAAATCTTGCAGTGGGTGCACTTTGCAGACGTCAGACTGTCTGTTGAATGACATATTACGGTGCAGTTGTCTACCTATTCGTATTATGATGCACTTTAGTAAGTGTTCGGGATACTCGGAAATGATTTTATGCATTTAATTATTCAATGCATAAAGGGAACTCTCATTAAAAGGACCTTATACTATTATTATTCCCATTTATTTTAGTTGTGCTTTTAATATCGATAAGTTTGGGTATGGAAGATGAAGCGGAAGACTTTTGAAACTTACGTTAAATAAGCAATGATACTGTAGTCCACATTTTCGAGATGCCTTTATCATCATCAACAGCCTGCAGAGCCGCAATGCAGAGGACTTGAATTTCTCAGAGCAGAGCGATGGGAAGAGATGTCTCAAATAGGTGAAAATTGCCACTTACCATCAATCATCAGTCTAACAAGATTTGCAGGCTTGCTCGATTACTTTTTAGAAAGTAAAAACAATTAATTAAAGTATATTCTATTTTCAACCAAAAGTCAGTAATACCAATAGTGTACCAACTGTGTAGGGAAATACAGGTATATGCGGAAATTATAAGATATCAGTAATTACGACAGATTTAAAGTACCTTTTAATTTCTCTATATTGAAAGTTGTCATTTAAAACAGAGTAGGTAGGTACCACCGCAGTGCCAGATATCGTCCGTAAAAATAGTATTTTTCACTTCTGTGTTTCGGGATGTGGACTCTGTAGCTAATAAAATTAACCGATATAAGAGACTAACATCTTTTGTCTCAGGTGACGGAGCAGAGCAGTTGATGGAAAAATAATGACTACCTACTGTTATTAACTTCTTTGCTTCTGTCATGGTCAGGCGTATCACTTACCACCAGGTAAGCGCACTGACCGAATTATTTATGGCATAAAGAATTGCCCGTAAATGATGCAAAACCGTCCCGTTTATTTTTGGCATGAAAAAATTGCTCGTAAATGCTGCAAAGAGGTCGCCTCTATTCAAACTCTTTTCAAAACTGAAGTTACAATTTCCGTAAGTAAATACTACGCCAAAGAATTTCAACTTTTCCATTACTTAGGTAACTCACTCGTGATGCCATTGAAAGACGGAAAAACTTCGAGCTGGAATGTAACAGTTTTTTTTGGAGCTTTTGCTGAAAAGAAAACGAGCAAAAAATCTTTTTTACCTGATTCTAACAACCAGATTTGGAGTCGAAATATATATTTTTATTTAGCTGAGGTAATTAATGTTTCAAATTGAGTTGCATGAGCATTTCCTTTACGTATTGTTCTTAAAAATAATACTTGGGGACTTAGCCCTGCAGTCCCTAAGCCGAAGTTTGGATTCTACTAGGACAATATTAAGAGTTTGTTGTCTGAATATTTTTAGACGAAAGCCATTTGGCTCTCTATTTGCCAGATAAAATTGGTAAGGTCTTCAAAAGAAAAAAGAAGTGATCAGCAGCTAAAACTGCATCCATAAATAAAGGAGGCCTCATATGTAAAAAATGTGTCACTGTCGTAGAAATGAGTCGAGTGACTCGGTTATTCATTATTAGAACAACGTCCTCCTTCAACCCTTTTTAACCCTTCCTTTATTTCCTTTTCCCACTTTTAAAGGATTGTACATGCCTTCCTCCCTTAGAACCATATCCCCGTAAATCATCTGGTCATTGGCATAATTTGGAAGTAAAAATAAACAAGGCTAAGTTAGAACAATCTAAGCAGCTCTTTACTGTGGTTGTAAGGTGTAACTAATATTATGATAGTTAACAATGCGTAGACAATAGTAGACATAGTGTTGAACCCCTGCCCATACATCCGACGCCATGAAGGTAGAATGTGAAAATAGCAGCGGAATGTATCCTCTCAAAATGTGATCTACTTTCTAGGTCTAATATACCTTCTCATCATTCATTGGGGTACTATTACTTTTTCGATTAGTCAAACCTTTTTTACATTTTATAGCGTTGCAGCACTCTGATGTCACCGTGTTACATGTACATGACTGATGCATGTTTTTATTTAATTTTTATAATATTCTTTTTGTAATGTAAATATCTCATCATCATCATCAGCTTATTAAACGTCCCCACCGAGGGGCAGGAGCCTACCCGTATAGGGTGATTAGGCCTTAGTCGTCCACGCGGGCCCAGTGCGGATTGGACGATTTCACACACAACCTTCGAATCTCTTCGCAGGCGTGCATGAAGGTTTCCTCACGATGTTTTCCTTCACCGTAAGAGCGTCGATAACGTACATATTTTTCGAAAATTCAAAAATACATTGGTAGTCGGGATTAGAACCTCAGCCCTCCCGGTAGAAAGGCGACAGTCCACACCACTGAGCCACCGACGCTCTATTATGGAAATATCAAATTATTATTCAAATATCTATTATGGAAAAAATTATTAATTTTATTTTGATAAAATAAATTTAGATAATTGTGGCATCATGCATTTGCAAGTATATCTTTTCCAACTACTTTTCATAACTTAAGTTTATACGATCGCTCTCGCGCAATCCATGTACGCAGCCTTAGGCTATAAAAGGGCAACACGTGACCAACCCTGCGCGGGCTTAGTGAAGTTCACTTTCTGGGTGATTAAACAGAGAAAGCGGTTCTAGTTTTTTTTAAAGTAACGCACGTCGTGCCCACAATAACTCCGACGGCGGACTATTTAAGCCCTTTACATGCGGTGTTTGTTTTAAAAAACGAAAGAGAAACGAGCCTCTCGGGTCGCATTTTCTACATTGTAATGTGGTCGATGGGGTTTTCTTATTTTTGGCGGCAAGTTACACGGGAAATGGTTAACATCGGTTCAGTTAACGCGTTTTGCGGACTGTTTTTTTAACTTATATTATTCGTCTTTTAATATATATATGTTTAGAAACTGGGGCGTTGAAATAGGATGTTGAAGACTCATGTAAACATATAAGATGAATGAGATTTAAACACAACCACATAGCAACGTCATATTTCCTCTTAACGGATAGTGACATGGTATTTCCCGGAAACGAAACGTTTCCGAGAAATGCGTATTATATTGAAGTACTTAGCTGACGGAAAACTAACTCATGTACTAAGAAAGCTTAGATTTATAAAAAAAAAATATTTGTGGAACTTATCCATATATTCGTTTTTAAATTAATACCTTCAACATGCATATTGGTTTCGACGTTATTTTTAAGAAAATAAGGCTAAGATAGAAAGAAAACCCGCAATACAGGTCACTAATTCCACAGCTCAAGCGAGATACTACGATAAGGCTGTCTAGATATGAACGTAGTTTCAAACCCGGCTAATTAGACATACCATACAGGCAGCTCATTAAAAGGTCGGAACACGGTGAGATAATTAACCGACTGAAACAAGTAGTCAGACAAGCTTTTTATGCTCCTAGGGATTTAAAGTAAAGGAATAGATTTGCTTTAAAATAATATAATAACTAAGAGGGTTTGAAATGAAACGCTTGCTTTTGACTGCGTCGATGCAAATTTGCATTCAGACGCGGTACTTTAAACTGCTTTAAAATGCACTAAGCTTAAGAGGAGAAAGGGTCTAAACAGTCTTCCTTAATTATGAGGAATAAGTAGTTTATTATTAGGAATAAGCTTATTTTAATAGTACATATTACATATAACTTGCTTTTGATTAGATTAACTGACACTAAAAAGTTTCAATTGATCAAAAGTGAATAAATAGATGTTTTGCAATAGGACTGGCATTAAGTCAGGGCATTTGTATAAACCTTAACATTGTTCTTATTTCCCCGTTTTTCTTAAACATGTTCAATGCAAACATGGAATATTTAACAGATACTAATAGATATGCAGCTTAAGATCATCGTGAATTTATTTTTTAAAAAGGGGATTTTTTTTTACTCATCTTCCCTTACAATAAATAAATAAAAATTATCTTTATTGACGACTTTTGTCTAAGTCTGTCTTTTGTATAAGAGACCTAACGTCTTTATTAATGACGATCTTTAATGATGACCCATTTGGTGTCGCGGTTGAGAGGTCGACTGCAACACCGAGGGTTCCGGGTTCGATCCCCGGGGAGTACAAACATTTGTGTGCATGAACATGTCTGTTAGTAATGGTCTGGGTGTTTTCTATGTATTATATGTATGTATTTACAAAAAAATGTATATAAGTATATTTATACGTTGTTTAGTACCCATAATACAGGCTTCACGCTTAACTTGGTGCTAGATGGCGCTGTGTGAATCTCAGTGAATATTTATTATTTATATTGACATAGAACAATTTTAAAAACATTATTTGCCTACTTTATTTTTTTTTTATTATTCTTCTTATTCTAATGCACATATAATAATTAGCATAATTTATATAATTTTTTTGCTCATTATAAAACATCGAATCTTATCACGTACGGAAACCCCTACCATAGCACTTAAATAAGTATGCACCCCCTTACTGCTATATTAAATTTCTAAAACACACCTGTATCGTAATTCAAAGGTACGTGCTTATAGATACGTGTGACGGAAAGCGATAACCTTCCGTAAAGTTTGTAGGGACTTATCACTTCGGTCTGGAATATAACGGAGTTAAATTGCAGATGTTACTCTCTTGGATTTGTGTTACAGGAAAGTAATAAGCAAGTCGTGTAACCGTTCAGGGGTAATTATCGTGTTATAAGGTGTATTTATTAATTGGATTTGTAGTCATGTTTGGCAAATACTTGGCATGATTCCAGATCAAGATCTCAAATACTTATTACATCATTGATGGAAAATTTATTAAAAATATTATTGCACTATTTTGTAATAACACAGATAAAATAATACATACTATGTAATAATTTTAAGTGTAGGAGAACAATGCTTCATAAACTTATAAACATTTTCTTAACCTGCATTTAAAGAAAAATCTAACTTTAATTTTAACACACAATAATTGTGTTATTTACATTTCACTTCATGATTCATATCACATCTATCTTTATCAAACACTAGCTTTTGCCCGCGGCTTCGCTCGCATTAAATTCGGGATACACGGTACTTTCATTTATCATAATACATAGGATTTCCCCTCCCTCCAACTTTAAAGGTTACGGGGTCAATTTCAGAATTTTTATTAGCAAAAAATATGTTATAGTGAGGTAACCTTAAAAGATAGACATATGCTGTCGCGGACTTTTTTATTGACCTTTAAAAGGAAAACAATACTCTCATACATGACTTTTGTGTAACTTTAACCGTTTACGCAGCGTACGCAGCGGAAGCTCCAAGTATGAAAAAATACCCCCGATTTTGAAACATTCTTCATTGCTGCTCCGCTTCTATTACTCGTAGCGTGATGATATATAACCTATAGCCTTCCTCGATAGATAAGCTATCTAACACTGAAAGAATTTTTCAAATCGAACCAGTAGTTCCTGAGATTAGCGCGTTCAAACAAACAAACTCTTCAGCTTTATATATTAGTATAGATAATGCTGTAGCTGCACATTCAACACTAAGTAAGCAACATTTTTAACACTTAAAGCAAATCTACGAACCGCAATATTCTAAGAAGACATTTGAAACGGGTCGTCTGTCTTCTTAGTGTTATCGTTTATAAATGAATAAATCAACAAAATATTTGAAACATGTGTCTATAAACTTTTTAAGTCAATAGTTATGTTGACAGCACATCTAAAAGCTAAATATTGGATGACACTGATGTAAGTGATGTGGCAATGATGTTATTTAAGTCTTTATAAGATATTTTCTTTCTTTCTAAGCAATGGGTAGTGGTGTTAAAATTACGTATAGCATGTCAAAAACATATGCCTTTTAATTTTCTAAGTTAAGATTTTACTTTTGAAAATTTAAGAATTGTAACTTAATTTAAAATCAAAGGGGATTGTTAGCGATGAAATTTATGTTTAAGAGTATCATAACATGTTGAGGTAGCATTATTTGAAGTTTATATCCAATTTATAGTGTTTCATATTGCGACTAGTAATTTCGTTGTCTCGTCCTCCGTCGGGAACAAACTTACAAAGCCGCATAATCAATTTCGATGAACATAATAGGCTTAATACATTTAGTGTTCATAGTTTTAATAACTAAGTTATGTACTGACCGTGACTAACACATTTTAGGATAAAAACAAGTTTCTGAAGGTTATTATACAGCAATATTTTAGGTAATAAAATAAAAATAAATATTCACACAACGCCATCTAGCTCAACTGTTCCAGCTTGTAGTATGGGTAGTTACTAAACAACAGATATTTTTTTAAATACGTACAGTATGATACATAGAAAAACCAAGACCAATACAAAGAGACATGTTCATGCACACATGTTTGTACTGCCTGGGATCGAACCCGGAACCCTTGGTGTAGTAGCCGACGTCTCAACCATTACCCAAATGGGTCGGTCAAATATGTGTATATTTTGTTTATAAAGACTTCTTCATTATTTAAGATTATTTTCGACTTAAGTATCTAAATATTGTTTAAATGAATTAACCTCAAAGCGAATAATTAATACAAGCTCCGAGCGTAA
>PQWD01005717.1:0-41675 GCA_019425675.1 Leucinodes orbonalis
AGAATTGTAACCGCCGAACATACTTAGACACTACCTATATTGACTTCCTGGGCTTATTAACATTTCTGACAGGACAACTAGGTAGTTGTTAGCCTTAAAAGTATTAAAGACAAAAGTTATCGACAAAAAAATATTATCAGGATCATTTTTAAAAATTATCTCTTTGTTTCGGTTTTAGCCAGTTTTTACTAAAATTACTTTATATTACAACAGAACATACAAATAAAGCGTATTAAAAAATTATAATTATACGTCATAAACGTGTGGTCTTAAACGACGGTAGGCTCTTTCTGTGGTTTCACCTTTTACAATGGGTCTTTGAATTGTAATTTGTCGTAGAAAGAACAGTAGAATATCTGTTGTTACTCGGATCTTGTCTTCTATCGATCTGATCCCGATCTATCGAGGCTTTTTCAGTATTAATGCATTCGATTAATAATGTAAATGTTGATTCTACTACGTTTTGCGTGAGCAACGTTTATACTACACTGAGAAGTCAGTCATGTCGTTAGAGTAGTCTACGTTCACGACGTCGGCACACGTTTACGATACGTCCCACAGTATTATGTAAAATACGGGGTTGAGGCAGGCCGTTCATGCTCATTGTTTTGGAAAACCTTCTTCCTCCACTTTAGGGCACTCTAGTGGAAACTACCCGACAGTATGTTATACACAATAATGAACGTTTTGCATTGCTTGCCATGAATGGGTTTTTAGTCAACGAAATGATAAAATCATAATAAATATATACACGGTACTGGATTTAGATTTATTGAATAAACGTTTAATAAATTTTAACAAATCAACTAACATGGTTACCTAAAGATTCGGCCGCAACGTGGATCAGTGGATGTTACAACTACCACCTAAGATAAATAAGCCTAAGGAGGTAAAAACACATATTAATACGCCAATTTAAAGCTGCATCCAATGGAATACAGCTTGTATTTAGAAAAAAGTTAGAAACAAATACTTGAGTAAAGTAGAATCGTAACCGTTTATATCAGTCCATCGATATCCTAATATAATTATGTAAGTCAACGTACTATTATATAAGTCATGTTTCTTGACCTCGGCATGCACTTTATCACACAATCACAATAATATGGGCTATTTATATATGTTATGCCAATACAATACTTACCTACGTGTTTATTTAATTGTATCAAACTAAAATGCATTAGGTAGTAAGTTTCATGAAAGCGAGCCATATATTCGTGAAGTTAAAACAAATGTATATATAATTTACGAGTTTGTACTTATTTTTGCGATGAACTCATTATATTCTGAGTAAGTCGTGAGTGATAATGATGACTTGCCCTTAAGGCGGTTTTGTAGTTAAAATCAATACCACATTAAACACTTGACTAAATAGGTTTCATAAAGTCAAACAGTGTATTGTAAATAACAAAGTGATGTATATAATATACTTTGTTCGTGTTTTCTTCCTAAAGAAACCGTAAAGTGCTTCATTCTTTGTCAGTGTTCTAAGAAGTCTAAACGAGCAAGCGTTCTCCCTGGGAAATCGAAGAACGGAGAGCTCAGGTGTTACTTCTCCGCTTTTTACTACTTATTTTATTAATATGCTTACAAAATATGCGAAGACAGTTTTGTCAGTAAGCAATCTTGCTTTATTTGTATTATATATATATATTTTACAAAATTCCTGTGTATAAAATGAACGTATGCTTTTAATTTCTATTAGAATATTAATACAGATTATTATATTTAAGACCTTTAACGATTTACAAAATATATATGATTATTTTACTTACACTCGTCAAATAAAAAGCAATTAGATAAAAAGTAAAAGAGCAAAATTGGAAAGAAACAACTTTCATTTAAATGAAGGATTTAATATCACTCTAGCGTCTGAACTTCAATTGCGCTCTCGGATCTTGGATGACCCTTTATACATTATTAAAAACTTTTAGCAAGCGCCATTTCAGGTAATCTTTGAAATCGAAATCAAATATCGATTTTCCAATTTTTTATGTTCATGTGCTTTTAGTAGAATACATATTTTAAGAAATACAATCCAGGTCAGTAGTGACTCTTAAAATATAATGTTAAGGCAAGGAAGTCAAACGTCCCGCTGTAACAGTAAGAGGTGACTTGCCTTGACTTGCAGAAAATTGGGTTTTAGAGCTCTCACACTACACCTCACCTTTCATAGTTGCTGTTGTCTTCAACATCTTCATAAGCTTGATTATCATGAAGTAGACCTTTAGTCCAGCAGTTAACTGTTATGTGCTGTAAGAAGATGGTGCAAGTTAAAGTCAAATGACTTTATGTTTCTGAAAGGAGATGGCATATTGAATAAAATCTTGGCGTTTTACTGTATTTTTACATGCACCTTGTTCCATTTGATAGTCAAAAGCTATCCTATTTATGATTATATCCTAGAAAATCTTTACTGTATTTTTACATGCACCTTGTTCCATTTGATAGTCAAAAGCTATCCTATTTATGATTATATCCTAGAAAATCTTAAAAAAGAAAACTAGCAATGTAAAAACCCAAAATCCAGGACGAGGAAATAAAACTCGAGATAAATTAAACTATTAGTTTAAGCCTGAATCGCTCAAAATGGGATGTGCTCTCATTTTTATGTCCGAATCAAAGGATAGCCGAGTAACCGTTTTTACAGTGGGTCATAAAAGTAGAAACGTTATCTGAAAGTCTTATAGTTGTAAAACTAAGGTTGTGTACGGACATTGTAAGTCTGAGTGATGTATGCCAGTAGTTTCCTGAAACAGCAAGTACTCACAAGGACGCATCCCTTCAAGTAGTCTCCTCTTGGGGTGATGCTAATCTGGTGACGTTCAACGCTACCAAAACACAGGCGTGTCTGTTCTCCACCAAACGGAGCAAATTTGATCTTGCTCCGACTTTCCGAAATGTACTTGTCGCAGTGACTGGTAGCCTTGAGCTTCTTGGAGTTCATCTCACTGCCAATCTCAACTTCGGCCAGTATATCGAGTCCAAAGCAAAGACTGCAGCAAAAAAACTTGGGATCCTTTCCAAGGTCACGCGGTATTTCAACCCAGTTCAGCTTCTATCATTATATCAAGCCCAAGTCCGGTCTTGTATGGAATACTGCTGCCACCTATGGGATGGATCAGCCAAATACCAACTGGCTGCTTTGGACTCGATTGAGAGGCGAGCTGAGCGGCTCATTGGCGACTCTACTCTGACTAACGCTAAGCTGCAAAGCCTCGAGCATCGCCGTAGAGTTGCACGACATCACCATCATTACCATCAGGTGAGATGGCGGTCAAATGTCTGCCTATAAATGATAAAAAAAAACATTGCTCAGCGGGCTCCTATTTAGTGTCAAGTAATTAATTTGATTTGTAATAGATTTATGTTTTTTATTCTTACGTTGTTTAAGTTAATTACATACTTTCTATGTCTGGAACCGCTGAATAAAAAAATTTGAAATTTATCACCTCGCCGATTTTCGTTCAAAACTGAGATAGGAACTCGTTTTGCTTCGATAAGTCAAGAACTATTTTATTAAAACTTATTAAGACCCCAGATTCAAAACAAACTGCTTGGGGTGATTGAAGCTGTAAAAGCACGCCAGGAGATCTTATTGGAATATTTGAAAATGTCTTACGAAGAGTCTTAAAGTAGCAGTTAATCTTCAACACTGGCTTCTTCTGTAAAAGCCCAAAAGCTAGCTACAGTGACAGCGTTGTCTGCGGCCGTCATTAAATTTGCAGAGAACTGGACAGAGACAGAGTCATGTTATTTTGAAAAGCATGCCACATTTTGAGATTGATTTAATGAAGTAGCAAATGAAAACAATGCTTGCTCTTCAACCCCAATTAGAGCAATACCAAAATCAAATCTGATGATGGGAAAAGTAAGTGAGCTTTAGAAACCCACAAGGACGACCATATACCCTTACTTATTTAGAATTTTAAATTATAAACTTACAAATCGTGGTTACGAAGTCAAGGTCTATGACCAGTGTTTCAATTCGTCTAGATAAATAATTAAAACAGCGAACCATTATTATTAGAGTTTGTGTTGCAAAAACTTGTATAAACACTCGTGCATCCGATCAATTTAAATGTTTAAGTGGATGCGTTTAGTGTGATTATTCTTTGCTTGTTTCCTGTTATACTTTTGTTAACGGATCAATATAAACGATACCAATGAAATCTACAGGCATTTGTTGGTTTGCATAATGAAGGGGTGGCTGTTTTCCTTTGTTTGTTGTGTTGTGGTTGAACTGTCAATTCAATATATTTACGACAATGTTACGGTGGACAGAGTACCGTTACAGCTGGCAGATTTTAAACGAGAGCATCCAGTGAGTATTTGTTATTGTTTGCTAAATCCTTGACCTTAGTTAAAGACTTTATAAATCAAGAAACTTAATTCTGCAATTTTGAATAGCTAACCATGTCCTCTCATCTACTAAGGGTTCCGGGTTCGAACCTCGGGCAGTACAAACATGTGTATGCATGAACATGTCTGTTTGTATTGGTCTAGGTTTTCTATGTATAATTTGTATGTGTTTACAAAAAAAATGAGTTTGTTTATCCGTTGTTAGTATCCATATACTAGATGCTTGTGGAGATTTTATTTAAATCAAAATTTTATGTTTCAATGCTGAAGACATTATTTGGATTTTTGAGTGTTCGAAATAATATAAAAAAACAGAGCTATTTAAAAATATTTGTATTAAATACACTGTACCATTAATAAGCCTCTTAAGATTATTCATTTAACTGGTTTCATAGAATGCCATCAAAGTCGTTTATTTAGCGCTCTAAGAAGTTTTAAGTTCGTTGTTTTTGTTCTATTGTTGGATATTTTTAAACTAAATTGTACATTGAAAATAAAGTCCTGTCAGTGTTTTTTCAATGATTTGTAATAATCTGTTTTTGTAATTCAAATGAATAAACGAAAATTCAGTATTATTTAATAAATACAGGAATTTATACATAAACATACTAATTTCCTCTCAAAATATATTCCAGAAACCATAGGCATTCTTACTTCTACGGCTGGTGCTCCTGTCGACATAAGAAACACAATAACATTGAATACTGATATATTTTCTAACGACTACCACGTTGATACTACGTCGCATGTGGATGTTGAGGAGATCCCGGAAAGAACTGTGCATGCACGAGGAAGTGGTGCTCATGGATATTTTGAAGTCACTCATGATGTTTCCAAGTATACCAGTGCAGATGTATTTAATGGTATTGGCAAGAAAACACCAGTTTTTGGAAGATTATCCACAACCATTCAGAACAAGGGTGGACAAGAACTTGGAAGAGAAATGAAAGGAATAGCTATGAAGTTTTATACTAAAGAAGGTAATTTGGACTTGTTGTGTTTGCACGTACCTGTATATGTGTACAAAGATCCAGTCGATTTTGCTCATTTTGTAAGGGCATTTCGAAGAAATCCAAAAACAAATATTCTTGACAACACTATGGTTTGGGACTTAGTCACTAAGAGACCTGATTCACTTCAAAATTTGCTTTGGCTCCAATCAGATTTTGGAATTCCATATGGCTATAGAAAAATGGATATATTTCCAATTCATACATATGAAATCACTAATAAACATGGTGACAGTTATTTTGTTAGATTTAATTTCAGAACAGAATTAGGGTTAGCAAATCTCACATCTGCCGAAGCTGCTGCTATTGCAAGTCAAGATCCTGACTTTTTTACTAGAGATATGTATAATGCAATAGAAAATAAAAATTATCCATCTTGGAGATTAGATATGGACATTCTTACCTTGAAAGAAGCAACCAATTTGGATTATAACCCATTTGACGTTACAAGATTATGGAAAAAAGGAACATACCACACGGTTACAATTGGCAGATTAGTTCTAAATAAGCACACGGATAACGAGTTTAGAGACACTGAACAGGCAACATTTAATCCAGCAATTTAGTTCCGGGTATACCGGGACCAATAGATTTGATGTTTAGAGCCCGAAGGTTGGCATACCGTGATGCTAATCGATACCGTGTAGGAACGAACCATGATAATATAGACGTGAATCGTCCCATATACAGGAAAACTTACACTCGTGATAGCGTTGCCCCAGTCAGAGATAATATGAATGATGCACCAAATTACTATCCCAATTCCTTTAATGGCCCAGAGCCTTTTGTAGATTTGAGTCGTCCTACGGTCAGATTGAACATGTATGATAGGAATGCGGTTGACTTAGAACCAGTGGCTTATTTTTACAACCACATTATTGAGAACGACGCGCACAGACAGAGAATTGCTGATAACGTGGCTGTAACTCTTGTTACTGTTGATTTAGACATTGTAGCTAAAGCACTCAAACTTTTGAGCTTGGTAGACAAAGATCTCGAGAAAAGAGTCTCGGTAAGCTACCATGCGGCAAAAGAGAGGCAACTAGCTGCAGCCAAGCTAGATCCTAAAAAGAGATACGAGCCTCTCTCAAGATGTATGAACCTGTTCATGCAAGGTCATTTGAAGTGAGGTTATTCATTGTAAATTTGTATTTGTAAGTATTTTAAGCATAGCATTCTTAATAATCGTGTTGTAAATTAATTTTTAGGTAATTTTGATCACTCCTTTTTTTATAACTAATAAGTATACGAGTAATTACAGCTGAAGGATGATTATTGCATATTTTGTTCTCTATTTAAAATATTTACATAGCCTCTTCTTTTCATTTATATGTATTACCTATATAGATGAATCATAATTATTATCTCTAATGTTTTTCTAGATTTTTTAATAAATCAGTTGTTAGTTAAACCATTCTTTAATGTGATTCCTCCAGCACCAATTCTTTAACGGACAACTCGCTTTGTCCACTGCCCACTCTACTTTAGTGAGAGTACTTACTTAAGTCTCGTTCTAGAATACGGGCCTAAGTCATCCTTGTCTACATAAATACGTTGTATCGCTATGTTTCCCCATACCCCTAGTCGTAACGTTTAAACTTTACGCTTGCTACATGCAGTATCTTACGGGGTATATTGACCCCAGTTCTTCCATAATCAATACTCAGTTCAGAGTTTGTGCATGGGAACGATATGTAGGCATAAACAATTGTTGGCATATTGGTGTGGACTGTTGCCTTCCAATCTGGAAGGTGCTCGTTCAAATCCCACTACGTATAAATGTTATTTCGTATTAAAAAATATTGTTCCGTTTATCCAAAGCTCTTACGGTGAAGGAAATCATCGTGAGGAAACCTGCGCACGCCTACGAAGAGATTCAAAGGTTATGCGTGAAGTCGGTCAATCCGCACTAGGCCCGCGTGGACGATTAAGGCCTGTACGGGTAGGCTCGTGCCCCTCGGTGGGGATGTTTGATGAGCTGAGGATGGTGATTGTATTTTTATAGTAAATAGATACCTAATCCTATTAGATTCACGTATTGAATCAAGGCAATACTTTGTTCAAAATGATAATATTAATAACAATGAATCTTACTAGCTATCAACAATACTCAGATATTAGAGGTGGCATACTTTATAATGAAGTAATTGTTTTAAAGTAGTTACTAATTTGCCTTTCGCTTGACACCCCGCATTTTGACTACCCGTCTGGTGTAATGTTGAGACGTCGGCAACCTACACCAAGGGCTGCAGGTTCGATCGACGTTTGTGCGCATGAACATGTTGGTTTGGGTGTTTTCATATGTATGTTTTTACATAAAAAAGGTTATTAATATGTTAATCTGTAGTTTAGTATCCATTTTATAGCTATAATATTAATTATATAGGACTGGATGGCGCTGTTGAATGTCGTCAGTGGATATTTTATTATTATTATTTATTGTTTCTCAGTTAATATCTCATTACTCAAATTTTATTGTTTTCCATAGTAATAACAATGGTGGACCTATAAATAATAAGAAATTTTAGGCACAACCTTTTGGCATATTGTCGGGCACAGCAAATATTAGGTAGGAGTTAGAAGAGAAAGAGGCGAATCTTTTTATTTATACGAGTAATTTATTAAGTATATGCTTATTAAATTAGGCATTAGAATAGGACTTTAAATTTCAATATTGTCATCCATTATGTATTAATAAGGTAAAACTGGGCTCAATCGTGTCTGCTGCTAGCAAAAATAGCTAAGTTTATAAATACTACGACCGGCCATGTTGAAAAACCTAAAGGCATCCAAGTGAATACACAATCAGTTCGTCGATCATCAAGTCCAGTGGAACAAGGTCTCCCTCGGACCAATGATGTGTTTTGTAATCTCTAGATGCAAGAGTGATGTAGCCGGTATCGGGGATCAAGATAAACTGGACACAGGTACCCCATTTGCTTGCCACCTTTGTTGATACTCTTTAGAACTAGGGAGGTATGGATATTTACTGGTGCATGGATTTATTTTGTAACAGTATGTATAAAACTCGAAACTTTTCATGTATTTACCCATTTAGGTAATTAAATAAGGATACCAAAATTTTGAATGTATGGTATTAAAAGTATTAGTAACCTAACCTTACCTAAACCTAAGTATTTCTAAACTATAATTAATTTGATCTACAGTACTTGTACTATGAAGGCTATCAGCAGGACAAACCACTGAAGCCTAAATCTATGACTGAAGCGCTTATTTCAAGCATCAAAATTCATATTTGTACTTTAGCATTTTAAATATTTTTTTTATTGTATTTCGTATATTGTTGACGTTCATAAGTGCTTTTTGTAAGCCTAATTTGAATAAATGGATTTTGACTTTTTGAAGTACCTAATTGTTTACATGTTTATCTCCGCTTTGTTATGTATTTAATTTTTAGTCCCGATGTATTTAATTTTGAGTTAAATATGAAAGTTAATAATAACAAAATACAAGAAATAAAAATTAAAATTATAGAATAAATATGAAACCTTACAAACTAAAAAAACAATGTCCCATATCTCTGTCCAAGTAACAAGGTAACGTGTCTAAAAAGCTGGCTGCATTACCACGATCAACAGCCAAACTTATATGTTGACCAAGAAATGCGCCAGCCCTTTGGTTGCCTGTGCAGTCATTTAGTTTTTTCACTAAAGCACTGTACAAGCGGTGAGCACTTAGTCCACATGATCCTAGAGTCTCTAGTCTCTACTAAATTTAAAAAAAAGACTTTTATTGATACTACTTTAACATTTCCTGTTGTATTGTGTGAATTTTAAATAAAAAATTCCCGTACCGGGAATCGAACCCGAGCCTCCTGGGTGAAAGCCAGGTATCCTAGCCACTAGACCATACGGGATGCTATGTAAAAGGTCGAAAAGTTTAAATTGATTTACAGTTACAACAGAAATAATAAATTTAAATTTTAAGATTAATAGTTAATATTGAGCACAAATAAGTTTAATTGTTAGTATAATCAGATATGCTTGCGTTACATCCTAAAAAAGGCTATTTTAAAGAAAAGTTTACTACTAGTGACATCTAGCGCAAAATTTTAATACCGTATTAGAAGCGATGCTATTTTTGCGGTCCACTAATAGACGTTCTTGAGTTCAACAATAGATGGCGCGACGAAACAAAATGAAATGCTTCAGTTCTGTACAGACAGATGGCGCTTTGTAAAACTTTTTATGTCAACTATTATTAGGTTTAAGGTTTAAAGTTGAGGGATATAAATTAAAACTTTGTTGCTGAGTCAATATCATTTTTTACAATAAGACATCAAAATGCGTGAATAATGAAAACACTTCAACTAAATATGAATATCTCTTTATTATTAACAATAAACTCTAGACAGGAGGTATTTTATTTATTTAACTATTACTAAAGTTATTTTGCACATACATTTATAGGAATATTAACAATTAATCACTGAGACGTTTAAACACGGAATGCTATTTTACATGTGTGTAACTTAAACAAAACACAATATGTCAAATTTTAAGAAGTTCACTAAGGCAGTAAGCCGATATATAATAATTTTGCGTCGATAATATTAGGACTTTGAAATAAGTAACAGCACATTGATACAAAAGTTTATATATTTACCTATATATTATATATTCAGTGTGATCATTTGGCTTAGTAAAACAAACTATCGATGTCAAAAGACAAATATTTAAACTACAAATCTGCGGCAGGTAAATGACTAGATATTTGTTTAAAATAATACTTCAGCTATATAACAAACGATAACAGAAAAAGACGTCAACGTATGTTTTAGAAACAATGTTGCATAATTCAATGCATAAGACTTATATAAAATGGAATGTTCACATTAAGATTATAACACGCGCTCGGAGTTAGAATTGAATATAGTCAAATAGTATGTCTGAAATATTATTTGATTTAGACAAGTAAGGCTCAATAACAGCTTGGAATATGTCATTTTCCGCAGTATTTTGGAGTTATTAATCAGCGCATACAATGACACGGTCTAAAAGCATGATATTAGGTACTTTAAAATTTCGCGGTCATTACATTTATATGGATGATGTTGTGGTCAGCCGTAAAAGTGAAATAGTGGGCTTGACGCGGTTATTATGATTTTCTATTTGTTACAATCGAGGCGAAAATGTACTACTGGATGGTGTGTAGTTTCGCCCCAATTATCCATGGAAAGGTCTAGTGGGCATCTCGTCGCCTCCTTCCGGGTCCGAAGACAGAGTTCGCTGCTGCAACTCCAAGCATGTGTTTGGCCTGAAGGGCACCAGAGTAACCACGGCTAAGTCCCAGATCCAAAGCGCGTTTCTCGCTGAAAATAGACAAATGTATTAAAAATCCAACCGTATTTATGTTTAAATATGCTATATGAAATGATCAAGGAATTCTCATTCGCTATATTTAACAATAATTTGTGTAAAATACTATGATGCTTGTTAGCCGATAGAAGGTAATAAATGCATTGCAATAAAATCACATCTTAATAATGTTTGTTTCGTATGCAGTTAGCTTTTGCTCTTTATTGTTTTGCAATAGAAATATTATAGTGCCTTATTGGCAAACTAAATTAACTATAATATTTCTAGCTTGATTTGAAAAAACTTAAAATAGTTTAACTTTACATAAAATAATATTGGTGTTGCTAACAAAGCGATTGGATAAGCAAACTATCTAAAAGCTATACAAAAGGTAGGCACACTTGGCACCTTTATATTACGTGCGTGATAAATATAAGGTACAAAATATACATGCAAAGCATTCATATAATTTTCGGTACTGTGCTCTAGACATACCTAGTAATTTCATCTTTATAGCTGAAAGAGAGATAAAAATGTTTAACATTGATAAATGTAAACATAAAATACTAATAATACAATCAATTGAAATAACGTAACAAATTAACTGGCAAATGATAACGAGAATTCTTTTTGAATATATGTATGAATATTGTATTTCTTGTTCATCATCATCATCATTAAACGTCCCCACCGAGGGGCACGAGCCTACCCGTAAAGGGTGTTTAGGCCTTAGTCGTCCACGCGGGCCCAGTGCGGGTTGGCCGACTTCACGCACAACCTTTGAATTTATTTGCAGGCGTGCGCAGGTTTCCTCACGCTATTTTGCTTCACCGTAAGAGCGTCGGATTAACGTCGCTCGCTTAAAATTTCAAAAATTCGAAAACCACATTGGTACGTGATTTGAACCTCAGCCCTCCCGGTAGGAAGTTTCATTTCCCAATAATGTTAAAGAAACACTTATGTTTTAAAAATGTAATGCTCTCAACGGATTCGAATATTTGTTCATATTTTTAACGGTGGATTCCATTTTAACTTTAAAAATTAGAAACAAGTAAAGTGCAAATTTATTAATATGTTTACAATTTCAAGTGAGTTTAATAACGTTAAATTTTTATATTGCCACTGAGTACCACGGTTGGCAATTAAGTATATAAATTTAGTATTCAAAATAAGTGTTAATTCGAACTCTTTTTATTCAAAATTTTATTAATTTTGACATTTTTAATGATCTTTTCATGCAATAACAACAATTCAAAGTGCCATATGTATTCAAACAAGACATGAATTCTTTATCACATTAATATACGCCGTTTCATAACAGATCATATAAAAAAGACAGTGCTGTTACAATCGGTGTCCTAGTATCGTTTTAGACATGGTATTTTGCATCATAGCGTTCATAAAGATGCTATAGGTATAAAAGAATTATAAAGAATATAATAATTTATAATATAACAGTAGAATATTCAAAAGTATCTGTATTTTTGTTTAGTTAAAAAAAAAACATTTATCACAAAGATTACAAAACATGGCGTCTGTTTATCTCCTATTTATACACGAAAATTATGTTCACTTAATCTCTTGAACGAAATTAAAAAATAAACGCGGTATGCGTTTTTTTTACTTACGTTTCCATTTTGCGCTCGAATTGCAGAAGATTTTGCAGTCTGCCTAGCATGTCAACGATTCCTCCGGTTCGTACTGCCCCTCGTCACGGTAGTAGTTGTTATAGCTGGAAACGGTTTGAATTGAGTTGTTTAAATTTTTTGTTTCACGAATATTCTAAGAGTGATCTTTGAAAAAGTTCAGCCAGTTTTGTGGATTTGGGATTGGGAACAATCTGCGTTGGCTATGCAAATATGTGTGGAATTCGCTGTGTAAACCCTTAGTAGGCTTCGGTGTTTTGTTTTGATAGCTGCTTTGTGATTGTTTAAATGTTTAAAGATGCTGTTGTATCCATTTTCCCTTAGATAGGGCACACTCATTTTTATAACTATGAAAATAACTTATGGTAAAACGCTTAGGATAATTAAATTCAGTTTTTTGTGTTACGTCACTAAAACTTACGTATTGTATGATTCAATAATTCAGAATTAATCTTGGAGCTCTAATTTACTTACCACTAACAACTGCCCCATCTATTTATTAAAACATTTACTGTCAGTGACAATATCGTAGGCAACAATAATCTTTTTAAGAAACTACCACCAGAGAAAATCCTTTTTTTACCAAAACCATGTTTACAGAAAAATAAATTTAAAACTTTGAGGACCAAATCCTTATGATGACTTAAGATATAACTATATAATTATAGTATTTTTTAATTACACGAATCAACTATACACGTACTTTTTACGAATCCTCGTCCATAAGCGACTCAAAGTGCTATCTATTCACCTTACTTTGGGTCAACTTTCGACATTGATTTTCGATTTCATAATTCTTCATAATACTTAGGTTTCTAGCTTGTGTTTTCCACCGACTCACAAAAAACGTTTTTGTTCATTTCCCAACAACTAAATAAATGAATATGCATTGACACACACAAAGCGCCACCTAGCCCCAAACTAACCATTAGCCTGTTATATGGGTTCTAAACAACGGATAAACATACTTATATACTTGTTTTTATAAATGCATATAGATTATACATAGAAAAATATAGACTAAATACAAACAGACATGTTCATGCACACAAATGTTTGTAGCTACTGCCGGGGGATCGAACCCGGAACCCTATGTAATTGCCGACGTCTCAATCATTACACTAAATGGGTCGTCTATATAAAACATATTAGTATGATAAAGATAAGCAAAATTGCGTCGATCGTTCCTATTTTGAGAACAATTATGTACATTGTCTTAGATTTTAAAACCCTGGCTAATTATTTAGAAGTGTTTTCTTAACCTTTAATAAACCTTTATCTTAATCAATTTTTTTTACAAAAGAGGAAATAAATACAACTACCTTGGGTAAGCCGAAGCAGGTACCACCAACAGGAGAGCAAATAGAGCGCAAGACGCCAAAATGTATGTTGCTCGCACCATCCTGAAAACAAAGAAAGAACCACGTCTTAAAGTCAATGTTCTAAACTGAAAAAAATATATTCTGTCTGTATTAATATTTATTTCAGACACGTAGCATGTAAAACTTCGTTCATGTGCTATGTACAAACATTTTTTAAATTTTTAGCTTTCAGAGGTTCAACGACCAGGGTTTTTATCAATGAGAATAATTCAACACGTACAACATATGCAAAAGCTTTTTTTTTGCTAAATTAAACTAACCATGAAAAGCATTTCTGTATATCTACTTTTTAACATTAATAATTATACAAACAATATACTGGTTTTAATTTTTACAAGAACTTGTTTAGATAAGTTGCATTATCTAAACAAGTTATTGTTAAATTTTTTCTACGGAATTAATACTCGTATTACGTATACGAGTATGACTGAGAGTTACTTGTTTGTCATTGTTATATAAAGAGAGACCACCGTTGCAATACGCGCATGTGTGTGAATTCTATATCGTTGTAAAGAGTTTTTATACTAACGCTTTTCTTTATTATATATGTATCGTATGCGGATTCTATAATATTCGTCCGATGAGAGCTGAGAGCTGTATGCACTCGCTAATTGCCAAATGAAGCTGTTAAATCCAACAGCAAAAAGTGCACTCGAAAAACATACCCGGTGGATTGACGACCAACTAACAAGGTCCATGCAGTTTAAAAAGCCGTTTAAAATATTTTTGCCGTTGTATATGTCCAATTCACAGAATCATCAAGGAGTGAATAGGAGAAACCATAAAGTAAAATAGGTCGTGGTATCGCAATTAGGGCGGTTTTCTTTGCTGGTAAGATAATACCCACTCTCGGTGTCACCGTAACACGAGCACCCGGCCTGAGTGCTGCGAAAATCAATCCAAAGGCGGGATGCGAATAACAATGGAGTTATAGATCAAAGTAAACTATGAACAAATCGATATTTATGACATAAATGTTGTAGTAACAGTAAAATAATAATAGAAATTACTCTTAAAAAGACTAGTTGTAACAATAGCGTTTATCGCACTATGCGGTACATATGGAATTTTCTTCCTTGATTCTGGATTAGATATCTGGTGCTTGAAATTTATGAAAGAATCATTCTACCAAAAATAAAACATTTATACCATATATAGATACCATTCATCAAGATTCAAAAATGAGGATATAGCGTAAGTTTAAGTACTGCTAAGGGTAAATTGAAATGGAAAGTTTCGATGACCCTAAACTTAGAACGTCTGAAATATCAACAATTTCAAAGCACACAAAATATTTGGGCAAACACTTACATTCCAACCGAGCTCAGCTATGCCAAAAGCGATTATACGCAGGGCGAAGGGTGAGATCCCGTTATGAATACTATATATCATACCTTGTATTGATAATAGGATATCACATGACCGACCAAGCGATTTGTTGACACAACTCTCAGATACCGGCTAATTGCTATGGATTCAAAATCAGCGGACGAAATCGCTGATAGTGTGGTTATCAATATCATACAGATTCAAGTTACGGTACTTGATTTTTTCCGACACGATCGTTATTTTAAGGAAATCACCGATGGTCACTGTTCCATTGATATTAATTTACGACACTGGGTCCGCAAGTTGCGCGACAAAATACTAAGCGTAAAGTTGAAATCGCATTTGTGATGTTTTCAATTTCATATTAGCAAAGACAAACGACTTTTCAAAAGTTCGTTTAGGACATTTTTAAGACGAATTTCAGTATGAGTGGACATTAATGAATTCCTCCTATGATTTGAATAACTTCGTAAAAAACATAAAATAAAAAGACTACTTATAAAATACCATTACATTTTTTAGCGATTTCTCGTTCTTATAACTGAGTATCGTCTTACATAAAAATTATGTTTTGCCACAAACTTGGTGCTTCCTACGTCTTGAAATGTAATTAAACTTATTATAATTCCAGTAAGTAAGTAGTCTACATTTATATTTTTGGACGGCGTGGCATCTCAGTGTCAGAATATGGACTTTTACTACAGCCATCGTATTAAATGACGAAAACCGCCTTATTGAAAAAGTCTTGCACACTATTCAAGAGAGCAGGTAGCTGGTATGGCGCTGAATGGGTGAGCCCATGTCCAGTAGTGGACTTCGATAGGTTGAAGAGAGAATAGTAAAATGTTTTTAATGGATATGTCATTTTCCTGGCAAGAAGATCGAAATAGGTTTCAAAATTACGAGATACTGTGTCTCACTTAATTTAAGTAAAGTATAGAGAGTAAGTAAGATTTGTTTAATCGTGAGTGTTTATCATTATGGTATTTTATTATTATTTATTTTTTCATTGGGCTTGTGGCTTATGTGAAGGTTCGGCTTATACGTACCTTGCATAATGAGTGCACATAACTTTTTGGCATCTAATTAAAAGTTATTTTTGTTTGTTCAAGCTTTTAACAAACATAATGTTTTACGTTGGCTCCGGTTTAGGATTGCTTTTCAAGTTATTTTTATTCTAACTTTTTATAATAAAGTACTTCAAGTTTACGATATATTTGATGATATACTTTTGTTGAACTTCATCTTTTAAAATTAGATTTTAATCTGTTGATTCTTTTCCCTTACTTTTGGATAGGGAAAGTAGTCAATATTAACACCTACAAATCGACATTTGGCCCTTTGTGGGTTAAGGCCCGATCTCAACATTGGCATGATGTTTGGCTGAATTTGCGCCTTGGAGAGGTATGTAATAGAAATATTGATTGAATTGGCTTGAATCATTTGATAACTTTTAGAATTTATCGATACTTTGAACATTTTAAAGTTACATTTTTATATTTAGAGGAAGTGCATCAGAATTTTGAAAATTTGTTAAAATTGGTACCAACACAAATAACAAAATAAATTATGTGATTGGCAGTGGTATAATCTAATTTTGATCCTATCTTTGTTTAGCCTGCGATGGTACCTATCTAGAAACTAGTACGAGTCATTTAGACAAGTTAGCGATTTTCCTAATAAGCAAAATAAAGAAATAAATATCCACTGATATTCACACCACGCCATCTAGCCACAACTTAAGCGTGAAGTCTGTATTATAAGTACTAAACAAAGTATATAAATACAAATACAAATTATATAACTTTTTTGTAAATAAATACATATTATACATAGAAAACACTCAGACCATTACAAACAGACATGTTCATGCACAACAAATGAACGACGAAATGGTTAGCAATTCTCAATTGTAGAATTTAGCGTTTCTTGTTTTATAAAGTCCCCTTGGTGGAAATAACCCTTAGTGTAGCAGCCGACATCTCGACCTAATCGAGACATGTATCACCGAGAGGTCAAAAATAATAAATTAAATTAAAAAAATACTTAACGCGTGATACCATCGAGTAATCCGATTTCATAAAAGTACGTATGAGATTAATTTCGAATCTCATCTTCATAAAAAGCGTTCATTTTAATTAATTTCAAAATAATGTATATTTCACATACGATTTGCTTATGATATATATTTAACTGATAGGTTCTGAAGGTGGTCTGATCATTATATGAGTCTAATTAAAATTAACCGTGGTACTCCTTTTAAATTATTTAGTAAAATTATTTTAAATATACAGGCTTACTTTTGGTCGGCCGTATTTTTAAACTATACGTACACTGCAAATGAAAAAACCAAACAAGCTAAACGACAACTCTCATGATTACACATTGACCGTATATTTGTGGACTGTATGTATATATCCAGAAAGATAGTTCGAAAATTGTACATCTAGTTTCATGAGTTACCAGAACGGCTAGCTCCCAGACGACTTCATTTTGAATCTGAAACAATGTAGTAACAAAGAGGCAACCAGAGAATCACCGAGGCTCGTTAAGCCTAGTTGAGTCTCTACCGTCAACTAAATGTACTGTGGCTTCATTTGCGACTTTGCACCAGAGCCATATAACTTTGCAAGCGTGTACATACTTTGTTCGGAAATAAAGTTTAAAAATTGGTCTAGCGAGCTCTAATGAAGCTATGTTATAATACGATAAATATCGTAACAATGTGTAAAACACTTTCATTAATAAACTTTAATTGCAAAGTTATTAAAAAAATCCCATGTTTCCGTTTATAAAAGTATTAATGTACTCGCAAATAAATCTTTAATATCACATTGTATTTGTTACATCTATTGAGGCAATTGTTATAACTAATTAACTTAAATAAAAATACATTAAACTAAAACTCAAAAATTGTTTTTTCATTGAATCGAATGATGTTGAGGTTTCTAATATATTTTTTATATAAGAAAACTCACAGACACTTTCAAAGTGGAAAAGGGTTCTAAAGTGAGGGAAGGGGAGTTATCTTCTAAAATATAGGATTGATATAAATAAAAAAATATATAATGTATATCACCACGAAACCTAACAATGAAATTTGGTTTGAGCGATATCTAGTTCGTAGTTTATTTTTTATTAGTCATACGGTGAACCATTATTTTCTCATAATAAAGCTGTAGTTGGTGCCTAAGTAAATAAAAATATTTTATTTTATTCAGGCGTATCATTTACCATCAAGTGAGCGTTCTGACTATCCTGTAAACTTTGTAAAATAAAAAAAATACAAAATACTCGTATAATGACAAAAGTAATTATTGTACAAAATACTATGAACGTTAGCACGTGGTTTTCTAAATCACGCTCGCAAACATAGCCCAATATCCAACCTTTGTCCCGTTCCCTAGAGTTCGCCGTAGTCATTGACTTTTATTAGTGTTGTTCACATATTTATTGTAACTAGCCCGAAGGTATAGCTATGTTGAACATACTACGCTAAGAGCTTATTTGGACTTTGTGAGTAGTAACGGTGCAGAAATATCTGCGTGAAAACGTTTCAACTATGTTTTCCGATGCTGTAACACGATGTGAATATAATTTTAATAACAGTCACATTAAGTGTATATTTCAATGAAAAATGGGAAACAAACGAGCATGAGAACAAAAAGAAGGAGCAGAAAAAAAGTTTACTTGTCAGAAAAGCTCGTACAGGGACTATAGAAAGAACAGCTACACAAATAGAAAGGATCATATGCGCATAAAGAATATAAGAGACACCTCATGAAAAACAGTCACCTCCCCCCACGAACACAGGAAATACTTTTAGTCTCGTTTAATTTCGTTGCTTCTTTATGAAAGGAATATACTCTTTTCTTGAAGGTTCCAATGTCAAACCCATCTAGAAATAACACTGCTATGAGGAACCTGCGATGCAGAAAATTTCGCATAAATCAAACGGTGGAAGAGTGCCAATCATCAAAGTGATGAGGATGAAATTTTGGCTTGTGACGATGCTGAAATTTGGCAGGAGAATTGCGTCAAAGAGTTCTATGGAAGAATTTCACTATAACTGCAAATAGATGCTGAGACTCGTAACGCATCAGCATAAGATCAACAAATTGGTATACTTGGTGTCATTGTGGTATTGAAGGCTCGATGTCATTTCAGCATTGTATTGGCGATCGTGGACGTTAAACATCAATAATTAATCATTGGATATAGGAAATTTATTTTTTTAGTTTATCTAATCTTTGAATGTTAAAAACCCACATTATGTTATTTATTATTATTATTATCAATCTTAACTTTACTTCGGTCACTGCTGTACTATATCCTCCGATGATTATTCAGACCGCTAACCTCCTAACTATCTGCTACCAATGCACCACGAGGTGCGGATGGCTTTTAAACTCGTATATCTTGAAAGTCTGATAGCAGAATAGTTATTCTTCAAATAACTTCTCTGAATATGAACAGAAAGATGAACAAACATGTTCCTTCAACATTTAATTAAATACTTTAGTTTTGCGTTCAAAGTAAATGCTTTTAAAACGTAGAATGAAACATGCATTTTCTTATATTTGATAAACTGAAAAGAAGATGTACGTTATTAAAAAATAATTGAAGATTAAAGCACAAGCTTAAATAGTATTTAAGGTACAAACAACATACGAGTTTTCTTTGGCAAATCTATTATGAATAATACTAACAATTCGTAGTAGCTAATTCTAAGCGGGAATTTCGAACGTCATAGTTGTATTCAGGAGTATTTATTTTCTTAAAACACTCAACGTGACAATGTGAAACCCTTGAACATGAGTTTGTCTATGCATGAACAGTGGAATACTCGTGAAGTGAGTAAGTATTGAATAACCGTTTTTAATCGTAAGTATTTAATATTTTTTTTATTGAATTAGCAGATTTTGTTGTTTTTTTTTTATTTAAAGGTGAATTAGTCAAGACAGTTCCTTTTATTTTTTAGGACATCAGTCCAAGAAGACCACCACCAGTGGCAAATAACATTTTACTTGACGTATTCCAAGGATAAAACTTTAAGTAGGTAGTCGTCAAACTGTGTATGACTATATGTTTTGAAGCACATAACTGAGGTATCTATTAACAACTTGAAAAATAAATCTAATAGTTTTATTCGCTAGAATTTGTAGTCCATATACAACAGTATCAATTATTATATGTAAGGGTGCTGTGGTTAGAAAAACCAATATGATTCAGTTAAGTTTTGTTTTGTTTCAAAAACAAATTACCTAGTTCCTAAATAATTTCATAATGTATGAAAGATCGATTAAGAATAAAAAAATATTTTACCATAATATCGAAAACATACAAACACGGGCAGGATTTATGTGGGACCTATTTTGTTACTTTGATTAACATGATTTTGTAAATTGTGTACTATTTTTCATTCGTTGTGTATAATATTTCATATATCATGATGTCAATTATTTTTTATTGCTTTCTTAATCTTAATACATTGTCCTATTATAACTGTGAGTAAATTCATAGTCATGTAATTAACATCTATTGTTTCTTTTAATATTTATTTCTTTATGTCTCGGTCTAAGAAACCGTCTGGGCAGCTACAACATAAATTACGGTGACATTTGCAGTAAATAATTTACCGGAGTAAAATATTCAGCACCGTGTTTGTTTTCTGTACACGCAAACAATTAACAACTCGGAACAATTCCATCTGTCAACTACATAGCTAACAACGTTTGCATTTCTTTTATTATCAATTAACTTCAAGGATGCTTGGGTCTACAGTTTTCTATTCTAAATTTGATAATAATTGACAAATTTTATAGAGTTGTATATATATCTATTATTTATTTTAATAAGATAAATCACCTATAATACGAGTATTTAATTAATTTTAAAAGGCCGGCAAAGCATTTCTTTGCCCTCTGGTATTGCAAGTGTACATGGGCCATGGTATCAGTTACCATCAGATGAGCCATCTGCTCGTTTGCTCGCTATAATATAAAAAAAAATGCTATCACTGTTGTATTCTGACTATAACATGATATCATATCGCATAATTAACTGTTCATGTTGGTTAACTATTTATACTTCTTAATTCTAGTACTTCATCATCGCAGCTCATTATGCGTCCCCACCGAGGGGCACAAGCCTACCCCTAAAGGGTATATAGGCCTTAGTCGTCCACGCGGGCCGAGTGTAGATACGAGTAGGAAAAACTTCGTTCTCTTCGCAGGCGTGCGCACCTTTCGGATAAACGTACATATATAATTTCAAAATCCATTGGTACGTGGCGGAATTTGTACCTGTACCTTCCAGATCGAAAGGCAACAGTCCACACCAATGAGCCACCGAGTTTGGGTACTTTTAATATTTTAAACTTTTTTTTGTTTTCTTTCTGTATGCCCAAAGTTTAACCGGTAGAGAATGCCACTCGGCATCAAGTTTGACTTTGTACATTATTATAGTGTTCATTTAAGTTTAAATACATAAAAAATAGATAAGGCATATTTTCCCTTGAAAACCCAAGTTTATCATACAAATTCAGAGCAAACAACAAATGACAGTTCTCTGCATTTAAAACGTGTGCATTCTTAATTGAATAAACTGAAAGTGCACTCCATAACATTGTTAACCACTATTCGTACGCGAAAATACCATTAGAATATTAGAGAAAACCAAGCTTTAATATTCCACCAATGCGTTGAGGTTGAACTTGCAACATTTTTCATATCCACATTTGCATTTCAATTCATACTCAAGAGTTTTTTATAATACGAAGCAGAAACACTTTTCAATTATAAAACGAGGAAATATTTTACGCAGTGGAACTTTTATTTTGATGTACATTTGAAGAGTTGATACAGAAAAGCGCGCAATTTATTTTTTGGTTGGTACGACCTAAAAAGACATTTTTCCAATGTCGATATGGGTATACGATATTTCTTAGTAGTTTATCACTTCAATCATACATATACTTTAATATACACAAACATAACACTATAATATTCGTTTGACACTCTAATTCATAAATACGTGATATACAATATGTCAGAATAATTTTCAAACCTGCATCAAAGTATGGGCATGTTAATTTCTTCTCGCTTCCGAATGTTCAGTATCAACTTGGGTTTCGAAAATAGAGTCTGGCTCTTGCCAAGAATGATTATTAAAATGTTCCAGTAAAAAACATACGGAAAGAATTGGACAAAATTGACATTGGCAAAACATGGATGTTTCCTTGAGAATTATTATCCGATACGCTAAGCGTACAGCACGATGATAACATTGAATTTACTGAGCCAGAAATTGATAAATCATACAAAAAGTAACGTTGTAGTGCGAAAAAGAATCCCGACAAATCTATCGAGTAGCTCATCTATCATAGAGCGACATTGGTTCCATAATCTCCTATGAAGGAGGGATTTACTCCATTTGAGTACAGCTGTAGGTCGAATGCGTTGTAAATACGAATTCTGATTGGCACAATGATTGTATGGAGTATTGACTACAATATTGTACCGTTATTATTTACAAGTATTGGATGTATGCAATAAACATTTATGTTTAGAAAGTTTTCACATAAATAAAATCGACTTAGAAAATGTCTGTAATAGGTCTACTTTAACTTCGTAGCGTCGGTGGCTCATTAGTGCGAATTGTTACCTTCCGATCGGGAGGGCGCAGGTTAAAATCCCGCCACGTGCCAATGTATTTTGGAATTCTAAAAAATATATGTACGTTATCCGACGCACGAACGATGAAGGAATACATCGTGAGGAAACCTGCGCAAACCTGCGAATATGTACAAAAGTTATACGTGAAGTCAGCCAATAGGCACTGGGCCCGCATGGACGACAACGGCCCAAACAATAATAAACAAAAAAAAAAATTGTAGGCCCATGCCCGTCGAAGGGGACGTTTAATGAGTTGATGATGATGATGACGAACTTTGTATTTAATGTATACCTCTATGACTTAAGTCCTTTACCGTTTTGAAATTAATGACAATAGATAATATAGGTATTGCCAGATGGCCTTTCAATGGCCACCGCTAGATAAAGGGTTTGAAAGGTTACCACCAATAGTTTCAATATTAAGGGGGAAGAGGGGAATCGGACGGTAACTAGTCAAAGTCCAGTGTGGGTTGGTGGATCGTCAGAGCTCCTTTTGCTAAACAGTATAGAGCACTACGTCCAGTTGCAACGTACTTGGTTATTTTGATACGGTATAGGCAAACGATCAGATAATATGTGAAAGGAGATTTGATCCCAAAGATGTCTGTGACCTCTGATTTCCTCTCTTAGGTCTTGATAAATTCGTCAATATAAAAAAATTTTTTTTTTCAAAATCTACAAAATTTTAGTTCTACAAATATTACTAATATCATTTTGAATGATATTCTAAAGCTAGTTGTAATGAAAAATACATTAGCAAAGTCACCATTGGAGCTGACAACTCTGATTGTTCAACGAAAGACTTATTAAACGCGCTCGTCATCAAAATGACACAATCCATTATCCTGTCAATTTGCAATTCAATTAACAATCAGCTTTATTAATATTTTATCGGTTAAAAGTGAGATGCAATCCGTGAATTCTGGTAACTGCAATTATTTGATTGAATAAGTGGCATTAACTGTTAACGATCAAATTATGAAAAATTGGAATATTTCAAATCTACATACACATAATATAACTAAGTATTATAGTAAGTAAGATATTTTTTATTTATTTAGTAAGTAAGCAAAAGAGCCAACTGTTCTCTTGTGTTTTAAGTGAACCCACCATCCATGGACATTCGCAATTCCAAGGAAACAACAACTTCGTTGCCGACCTCTGAAGAAGCGAAACACAACGTGTGAGGTGGCATCACTCCGGTCAAACCTCTACACTAAATAATTGTATTTATTGATATACATTTTCTGTGAAATACAATTGTTTTCGTTTACACCTTTAAAATATTTATCCATTATATAATGTTATTTAAAAGGTCTAGTAGATTATGGAAATGTAAGCCATAAACCCTGTAAGGATTATGCAACAAGTGGACTTTCAGTGTGAACCTGAATATCAGTCTTGCATTTTGCAAAAAGATATCATTATTTTAACCTCAACTCAAAATGTCCTTGTTAGTTGCCATTAATTTCACTGCTTTTCTAGAGGTCACCTAGTAGGTACAGACGCTGGTCTCTTACTTACAAGACGTAACTTTAAAGTTAATTTAAAATTTATTACACTTATTTGATCTCTGTGAGGGAAGAAACAAATAAAGATAATTAAATAAATTATTACCCAAAACCGCCATAAGGAATTTTTAACAAAACTCAAACCCCCTAACAAGTGGATCAAGTTACAAGTCTGATAATTTTCCGCCGCAAAGTTGTCCCCTGTCGCTAACTTTGACAGGATCTCGAATAATAATAATAATATAATACGTTGAAGCAATACTCCGAGACGAACATTTTTGCACGACTTCTAAAGTCTTTGTGAAATTTACAAGTATTTTGCACCTGATAATTATACCGCCAATGTCCGTAATGCAACTTTAATGGTAGGTTTAAGCGTAACAGCTGCAACCCGCTTTGAAATTAGAATTCATTTTGTCTGTCAAGGTGTAATTTGCGGCCGCCATGTTTTTCTCTTGCTAAAAAGTAAGGCGTAACTTTGGCAATCAAATGTTTTTCTTAAATAAGGAAAGTTTTTCCATTTGTTATTTAACATGCTGGTACAAAATAGTCCAAATTATTATTATTACTAATTAAATGATTTAAACAAGTAAAAAACTACAGATACGCGGTTTGATTGGCGTCATCCTTGTTGACCGTTTTGACATATTTGTATTACAAATATTGCTTTTTAATTATTAAAACTATTAACTGCATCTGTCTTCTATAATAAAGTAGGTGACTACCATCTAACGATTTTAGCCGGGACCTACGGCTTAACGTATAACTTAACGGTAAAGGTACGGAATAACTTTTCTTTTCGGACAATCAGATGTTAAAGCCTGCAATGTCCTAACCAAATTGGGAAAATTGTACTAAGTGACGTTTCCGGGATTTGAATCTACTTCCTTCGGGTCACGCAGCCGAACGCTGAGCTCACTGGACCACCGAGGCAGTGGTAGTCAGAGACCAATACGTCATTCGTAAGTAAAGTCATAAAAATCAATATTCAGTAATTTCACTGCCTTACAAATTAAATGAAAAATAATACTAAATTACAATGAAATTACCAGTACAAAAGGAATAGGTAAAATCCAGGTCTCCACGCTGACAACATTATACTCGTTAGCAATCTCCCGTGGGATCAGAGGTGATATTATACGAAAACATTATAAATTGCTTATTTTCAGTTTTACGTTACGATAAAGGTCATTTCTTAAACCACTTATAGCTTTGTAAAAGATACTTTTTGTTTCGGACAGCTTGCTTATGTTTAAAATATAGATACTATACAAATTATCCTCGAATTAAGTATTCCACTAGACTGTGAAATTCTATTATAAGCAGTCAGAATACTCGTGCATTCACCCACCCACCGTTACCACATTTAAACAATTTCGTTTTGAAGCAAAATATACAAAATTACTCGTTCCTACTATTTCATAAAGATACCATGTTTAGGCTTAAATACGTCAATATTCTGTGCATCTGATTTACTAGTATAGTTTTTTAAATTATCTTAGTCTACAAATATATATTTAATGTTTTAAGTATTTAGTTATACACATTTTTTATCAATTTGCAAATTTGATGCTTCCTGTCTACTGGTCCTGGCTGAGGGGTGAAAAGGACTTCAATTACAAGACCTTAATACCAAGGTATAATAATTTAAAGATAGGATTAGTTATGACTTATTCCTAAAAATGACATTTGAACATTAGACTTAATTAAAATGTTGACCTGTTTATTGTAAATCTAATTTAATAAATGAATTTTGACCAGACTTGATATGTGCCCGTGAGGTTAGCAAAAGTGTCTTGTTAGGTCTTAAGAAGACTTCAATTCTAGACTTTATACTATGGTAAATGATCCGCTAGGATAGCTGTCCTCACAATCAATAGATTTTTCATTGTAGCTACAAGCAAGCAAGTTAATACTTGTCTAGTATTAACATGATCAAACTTGATACAAAGCTTCATTGACCATAATAAGATTATGTGAAAAAAAAAGTGAGTTTATATAATTTATTTGGAGGGAAATACAATTGTCCATATTCTTCAATAAAATCGCTACCGCATGCGATCCTACGAAGGCTGAAATCACAGTCCTTTTCAATCAAACAATGTATTCGAGTGAGAAATGAAATAAATTAAACACAATGGACACGATCGGATCGTGGTTCACACGAGGCGACTTCAATTATATACTGGCGATAGTTTTTCACAAAGCCCGGTCATTTAACGGTTTCTGATCATTCATTCTCAAGATGTCATTTACTTGGGATACTATTTTCTACAGATAAGAACCACTTTTGGATGTCACACGCAGAGGTACAGAATTGGTTTGTTCCTTTTAATTTATATTTGGAATACATCGTCATATAGAGTTTAATGAATGAACAAAAAAAAACACATAAATTTAAAAGCTGAAACAATAATTATGCAATAAAAGGTAGCAAGAATTCTCCATTTAGCGGCTCCGAATGAAAATGTGTATAATAAAAATCATAAAATTATACACCTACGAAAACACATACGTTTGAACTCACGACAATCGAAAATCACGCAGTAATAAAAAAAGAATATTCAATTATAGTCATATTCTTCATTTAAATATTATTTATTTACTCCTTCTACAGTCACACGTCCATAGCAAGGCAAGACTTGCTGAAAGTGATAAAAGGTAAACTGACGCTATTATTAGATGCACTTACGTTGCGCCATTTATTTCGCCATTTCACGAGATGAGGTATTTAGATTCTAAAAAGTTTCAATTCTTAATTTATTTATATGAATAATCATTTATTATAGAATAAGTTCGTTTAGAAAACCGTTTTTAGATAATGATACACACGTCCTCTGAATTCGTAACTAACACTTAATGTAGCCTCAACATTTGTACGTAATTTGTGGTATAATCGCCTAAGCTCGGTGGGCCCAACATACAGATCCCTCGAATATTTCACCCTTTAAGAGCGAAGTCACGCCAACTATTCCTTTTGCAAACTCTCGGTTCAAATATTTGGGAACGTTACAATTCTCTTGCATTCGAAACTCGTAATACGCCAAAGCAAGGTACGTTGTCGTTGGTGCTCGAGGGTTTTATAAAAAAAAAGATATCTCAGTGAGTCAGTTTGGTTCACAGATACAGAGGATTTATCGGTTTAAAACTGAAAATCGATATACAGGTAAATGGAAAGTTTTCAAGTAGACGTGAACTGTGGTCTATAAGCTTGACGACCCATTTGGTGTTGCGGTTGAGAGGTCGGCTGCAATACAAGGTTCCGGGTTCGATCCCCGGCAGTACAAACATTTGTGTGCATCATGTCTGTTTGTAATGGTCTCGGTGTTTTCTATGTATAATATGTATGTATTTACAAAAAAAAGTATATAAGATATTTATCCGTTGTTTAGTACCCATAATACAGGCTTCACGCTTAACTTGGACTAGATGCGCTGTGTAAATGTCAGTGGATATTTTATTTATTATTTCGATAAACAATAAACTATCTAGATTCACATTCTAACTCAAAAGTGTCCGCGCTAAATCTACCCTCGAATCAATTGGACAGAATTTCATTTATAGTAGATAAAGTTTATCTACGAATATTTATTATTCTTATTATACATTTTTATCATGCTCTTACGGTGAAGGAAAACATCGTGAGGAAACCTTCATGCACGGCTGCGAAGAGATTCGAAGGTTGTGTGTGAAGTCGTCCAATCCGCACTGGGCCCGCGTGGATGACTAAGGCCTAATCACCCTATACAGGTAGGCTCGTGCTCCTTGGTGGGACGTTTAATGAGCTGATGATGATGATGATCATATTTTTTATGGATAGACATGCTAGCAATTTTTACTCAACTTAAATACTTGTATGGAAAGACCCATGCTCTACAGTGAGGCGATACTGAGTCGTCTACTAGGTAGGTACCACCGCAGTGCCAGATATCGTGCCGTGAAACTGGAGTGCTATGCACTTTTGTGTTTCAGGATGAGGGCACTGTAGCAAGTGTAATTACCGGGTTTAAGAGACCTAGCATCTGTCGTCTCGGATGATGGCCGCAGTGCGGCATTGATGGAGGATAATAACTGTCTATCAGTTGGTGGTCTCCTTCAGTGCCGGTCTGTCATGGTTAGGCATATCACATACCATCAGGTGAGCGACCACACCGTCCTGTACACTTATATAACACAAAAAAGGATATGCTGCTTAGTATTTTTTAAACCAATTGTTGTTTTCTATTATTTGGGATATCATTTATATTTCTAAGGGTCACACACAGATTACTACTACCCCGCTCATTAAATAAGCGATGTTTTGATCTTTAATCTAATACAGAGATATGCTTATTATATGTACAGTAGCTTTTGTGGAAAAAAGCCTATAGTAATAGCATTATGACACCGAAATACATAACATAGTAAGGTCTTTGTTAGATCTGACAAGGAAACAGGAAATTTATGTAGTTAGGCCAAACTGAGGACAATAATGAAATTACCTAATTATTATCTGTCCTTGTTAACTTCGGAACGAAGGAGATTACGAAGTTAAGTAGTTTAGGTAGAAGGAAGAATACGTAGTCAGTTTAGGATAATACAGATGAGCTACTGAGATTAAAGATTGTCCGTAGATAAATTAATTTAAAATATTTTGGATTTCATACCAAAAAACGAAAAAGCCTAATTAAATGGGTTACTATTTATGTAAAATATAAAGACCTATATACCTTATATAGGTCTTATCTATCTATTTCAGTTTTTTTTACTTTTACTGCCCTACTTTTTTGCCTACATGTCACCAAAATTTAAAATTAATGCGTACATCATGTTCTTTAAAATACCCTTAATGATGAATTAAATTCTTGTTACACCACTAAGGTTAATTTATAATGGTATTCTTTAAAAAAAACATTATTCTATCAATTTAAATTAATTTTCAATTTATTGCATAATAATGCGAATCAGACAAGCTAACCCTTTCTTATTTATTTTTCACTAAAAATATGTAGAAGTGTAATAATTTATTATAACAAAAAATATATATTCTTTGTATTTAAGAACCATTTATGTATAAATTGTTTTTCTCATAAAGCCTAATAAGCACAGACATTTCCGTTCCAAGAAAATTCTATAGATTTCGTTAAAAAGGCGATTGCGTTCATAAGCAATAGATTTTCAAAACTGTAGATACGTATAATATATAAAGAAATTGAATCAAACAAAGGTTTTTGATAGTACCCATGCAACCTTCACAAAAACCATCCGTTGTCACTATTTAAAGAAAACCCTCAAAGCATAGCGTTTTTAACCCGGTATTAGCAAGCCGCTGCAGGAAGTTCCTCCTACTTAGACTACTTTGCGAACTGTGCATGGTTTGACGCGACCCACAAAGCATCTAGACAACGCAAAACGAATTCTCTTACATTATACGAATACCGTTTGACTGTATGATGTAACTAATTAATGTAACGTCAAAAAAATGCTATGTACTCGCAATCGTGGTGGTCTTCTTGGTCTTAATCTAGGCACAAAAATATATGTACTTTCCTGAGTTCCCGTAATTTGTGTTAAATATACTGGTTCCTTTTTCTCATCCAGTTTGGAATAAGTAGAAACAGAAGAAACGATATAGATGACTTTATCGACCTCTGTCTCTCTATTCAATATATCGCAGTCCATTGCTGGACATGCGTCTCGCTCCATCTACGCCAGTTATCCTGATTCTCAGATTTTCTTAACCGGCCATATAGTTTTATTATTATCTGCTATGAATTGATCTTCCTTATTTAAAATTACGAATGTAGATCGTACTTACAAAACTACATATTACAAACGCGCCGTATACAATGATAAAGGTTTAATTTGAATGTTGGTTATGAAGAAATGCGCTTCCACGTCCCTATTATGGTTAATTTGATACTTTCTTGTTTGTTTCATGAGAAACTTTGCAGTGAGATAATGGCTAAGACATTATGCGAGTATCCGAAAGGGATCCCACATCTCACGGGGCTTAAACTCTTTGACTTTACCTACTCGTAAGTTCATATCTGAGCAGTTATTGACCTAAAACTTTTGTAGTATGCATACATACGACTGTTTGTAATGGTCTGGGTGTTTTCTATGTATAATATGTATGTAATTACAAAAAAAAATGTATATGAGTATATTTATCCGTTGTTTAGTACCCATAATACAGGCTTCACGCTTAACTTGGGGCTAGATTGCGCTGTGTGAATGTCAGTGGATATTTATTTATTTATTATTTATAAGCTAGTATACATGTAATACTCGTGATAGTCTCTATTCTAATCATTATTTAAAGATACGGTTCGGGTGATAATAACGCAAATAGAATAACTAATGGTCTTTATAGGATGAGTGACACAATAATGTTACTTGAGTTTAGTTCATATGCTACGAATACCACACTAAGTCGTTTGTTGGTTCCGAGTACTACCTAAGGATTTGTTAGAAGTGTTTTGGAAAGCAATAATGTCAACAAAGGTTTGACAGAAAAAAGTTGGCATTTCTGAAAATATCATAAATTAGGTTTCACAAGCAAAGCCATCAAAATTCGTCATAAGGAAAGTGGTATGACTTCTTTCATCCAATCGGTAGTCACCATTGTAGCATACGTATAAAGGATGATACTTAAATTAAAATTAATAGCTAATGTGATGACATATCAAAGTGTCATACGCTTACGTAACATAGAAATTTTATCCAATAGGTGCCTTCAAAGATGCTTAGGATGTGTAGGTAAAGTTAAGTTATATGCATATGACATACGACACTTTATGCAAAATTTACGGGAAAATTCGGCTTATAGGTTTTACGTATTACACTGTAACAACCCTGTCACTGATTGCCCCTCCCTAGGATTAAAACCATTTGGATGTTTTTATTTAATGATAAAATAAATCATCTCCTTTAAATTATCATGTTTCCGTTAAAACCTTTGAATTTCAATATCAAACGAACAAAACACCGTGGACCAGTGCATTTGTCAGGAACAGTGTTATCTTGCTTCTTTGTGGAACTGATCAAAGGGAGCAAGATTACGAAAATAAACATAATTCAGTTTAGGTGGCACAATTACATGAATCAACTGTTTTCATTTTTTGCTGTACAGGAAGCAAACGAGAAAGAGATACCCTTGGTAAAAATTCATGACCCCTTCTTGATATATTGTAAAAAGTATAATAAACAAATATCCACTTAAATTCAGCCAATGCCATCTAGCTCAAATTTAACCTAGAAGATGTTATTTGTTAAGCACTTATATGTCGTAAAGCGGTTAAAATGTTGATGAAAATGTAATGCAATAATCATTTTCACCAAAACAGTTTAAAATTCAAATGAGGGTTGATTTTATTATTACTCTTGAGTATCATTAAGAAAATAAAGTTTTTTTCTTAATGATACTCCAGATTTTTTAATTTATTTTTAATTTACATTCGTCCGTTTTTGATATCATTTGATGTGTAAATCAAAAGGTACGGGATCCTTCTTGTATGGGGTCAATTACAAATATTTTTATTTAGAGTGCGAGTATTCTTAACAATTATATTAACAATAAAACTGTAATTATCAAAATTATTATGTATTAATATAAATCCTGTTTTTTTATCAATTAATGAGCGAAAGGGTATGAACATTCTAGTGACTGCTGCTTCGTTATTTTACTGAACCTACTCATTTCAGGAAAATGACAAAGGGAGTTCGGCAAGTTATGGTTTCGTTTGAAGCGATTATAAGAAAATCGTCCGAGCATACGTAATCTAAAGGCACTTGAAACATTGTTTGGGAAACTCCGGGGACTCTGTAGTATAATATTTAAGAAATTAAACTTTTCAACTCATGAAAATTACAATTGAGTACGTGAATTGAGAAAGGTCTCATTTATGTTTAATGAATTCACCGAGTTGTATTTCTTGGTTAAAGCCTATACTACTTTTATTGTTCCGTTAATTAATGTTACATTTGTAAGATTTTATAGTACTTTTATTGTTTCAGACTCAAGTGAGTTTTATAATGATTGCGTTTTGTTGAATTTCTGCCCTTTCACTGACTTACGCATTTCAATGCAAATGGAATAATAAAGGCTTTAATTAAAATACTTGCAACTCTTTTATTTAAAAATATTATCTCATATTGTAGTTTGACCTTAAGCATTTGTTACTAAGAAATGGATATCGAAAATTTGTTACTAAGAAATCTACACTTGGAGGAATATATATATTTATTATGTGGCCCTAAGATTTAAGATTGTGAGTTTAATATATTTAACTACCTACATATTTGTCAAAAATTTTGAACTGATTCGAGTTATCATCAAAATTGTTCGACGGTGCACTGGCGTTAGTTTCAGGCTACAGCTTCAAAAGTACTGGTTCATGTCCTGGTACTTTCGTGTATTTGTATCAATAAATAAAAAATATATTTTACTCAATAATACTTTAAAATATTATAATGCAGCCCCTCAAATACTTATACGTTAATATATTTTGGTTTTTATCATATTTTTCTGTGTTTATAATACAAAAAAGCAACATTTAATTTAAAGTTAGTCCAACTCTAACGTTAGTCCACAAAACCGCTGATACAAAAAGGATCTGGGGAGATACGTTACGAAATAAAGAACATGTTAGCCGCTTCAGATAACAAAATCAAATCCTCAGGAGGTGGCCAATTTGAATTAAATTTATGTTTGATTTAATAGCTTTAAATATTAACCTTAGCTAATATACATCAATTTAAATTGGTACATATTGTTTTGGTATATATTATAAAATACAATATTATTCATAAACGTCAAAATCAAAAATCAAGGTATCGCCATTTTCCGACATTCAACACGCTATAAAGCTGGATGCTACGAACGATCGCGAGACAATGCTCCCCAGATTGTATTGTGGCACGCGTTCGATTTTATCGGAACTGACGTCGACTGTTCCAGCGATATGAGTTTGTACACTTAAAGACATCATCAATACTTTTCAAACTGTAATTTTGAGACGAATGGAGTATCTCATGTTAAAATATTATTTTAAATCAATACCTATAGAATTCAATACACAAACTACTGTGATTGTTGTTGGAAGGAGAAACTACTGTGATTGTTGCCGGATTCGTCTCAGTAAAATTAATTTTCCGGCTTTAACGTTTTGAGAAAGGGACGTTTTGCAAAAGCGGCAACCTGCGAAAGGGACATACTGCGAAGGAGCAGTTGAACTAGAACTTTTAAAAGAAAATTAGAAGATCTAAAAATTTTCACAGACGTTTTTCTATTAAAAATGTTCAATTGTTTATGCATACATTTTCATCATGTTATACCAGCATTCGGAAACTCAATATGTGTACCTACTCGTACATTCGTTTTTTATTTGTTTTCCCTAAGCTGTATTTTTCTGGCTGTGTAGTTATTCTAGTAATCCATTTTGTGAGATTCGACTGACATTTATTGAAACAAACTCCAGGACAGAATCTGGTTTTATATGTAATCGTGACAAGCCAGTAGAGATGTGTGTATGAATTTGCAAAGAAAAATATCTATCTATCTCTTCAACCTATCGCAGACCACTGCTGGACATAGGTCTCCCCCATTTTGCGCCAGATATCCCGGTCCTCCGCTTTTCTCATCCAGCTCCCACCAGCGACCTTCCGCAAGTCGTCGGTCCATCGGGCCGGAGGGCGTCCTACGCTACGCTTGCCAAGACGCGGTCTCCACTCCAGAACTCGTCTGCTCCAACGGCCATCGGTTCTACGACATACGTGACCAGCCCACTGCCACTTCAACTTGCTGATCCGGCGGGCTATGTCGGTAACTTTAGTTCTCTTGCGGATTAAATCATAAAGAAAAATATGATTCTTCCTTTTGTTTTGAATTTTTACTAACTACAATATTAGTTGTTTACAAATACTACGTGGTAAAGTTATTGTTTTTAACAAATACTTATGAAATACCTAATCACAGTAGGTACTTCATTAGTATTCGTAAAAAGCAACGAACATTTTTGTGAATAGTGTATGTTTCGGGCGCCATTTAGCGAATGTTTCCGAAAACTATGTCAAGAAACGATATGAAGTTTGCAAATTCTGGCACCAAATTTGCTTGTAAGACGAAATAGTATCATAGTTCGTATCTTTGTATCAACGGGAGCTTTTTATTATGGAATAGGAAAACGCGTTATACTATCTACAACAAATTAAAATAATTATCTTTAATATTAATGGACTACGTCATGAAATCCAAGGTTTATGTTGTGAACAATCCTGATACGTGTTACAAATCAGCTGGATTTTTTTATCTATTTGTAAATAATTCATGTTTCAGGAACAATTTATAGCACATGCATTATTTTATGGATTACCAAAGTATCTGTACAAACACTGGAACAGCACAGTAGGTACAATTTACAATTCAATTAATATAAGCGAGTAATTATTTTAGGTTTCCGTTGTTAAGATAAAATTTGTAAGAGCATATCTATTATATTACGAACACAAAAAATTAAAAAGGAAATAATATTTTATTTATGTAAATAGTTGCTTACACCAGAGTTAAAAGAATAGAAAGACTTCGAAAAAATGCGTCACATAAATTCCTAAGGTAATGCCGGATTTCCCGATATATCACCAATATTTTTATATCAAGCAGAAACGTAGTCTTTCTTATTGTAGAAAAATCAATCCACAGATTCGATTGTAAAGACGTGTACTCATAATTCCGTAGGGGCGAAATTTGGAATAAATAGATATAAATTAAAAACAACTTTTATCAGCTGTGCGACTATAACATCTGTTACCAGGAAATCAACTTGGTTATTCCTAGTTTTCTCAGCTTATATCCGTGAAATAGAAGATTTATAAGCTTCTGTGGTTCGAACAGAAGCCCCTAAATCTAGCGAAACTACTAGGCATTTCATATGCATTAGAGATGCTAATTCTGTCTCCTCGGGTGACGAGCCCAGGGCAGTGGTGACGTAAAATTATTAGTTTCTACAGTTGTTAGTCTACTTCTATACAGCATCTTTCACGTGCAGGCATATGACTTGTTAAAAGGTCTAAATTTTTCAATATATGATAGTTATGTATGTTTTAACAAAAAAAGCACTTGACCATGAAATAATATAGTACAAAATTCAGCACAACCGCGACCATTCTTCAAAGAGTATCTGACTAAGAATAAGACTAGTCAGTAGGCAGCCCTTGTTACGGGCACGCCTGTAGGTACTTCTTTGTGTCTAAGTGGGCAGGATGGTCAGGACGCGCACCTGATGGTAAGTTATCACTTACAGGCGTATCCGCCTGACCATGATAGAGTGGCATTGATGGAGACCAACAAACGATAGACAGTTATTATTTTTCATTATAGCCGCACTGCGCCCGTAACCCGAGACAACAGATGTTAGGTCTCTTATACCTTGTAATCTAGCTACGGTGCCCTCATCCCGAAACACAGAAGTGCAAAATATTTCTATTTCACGGGGACGATGTTTGATACTGCGATCGTATCTACTAAGACGACTCAGTACCGAGTCTACCACCTAGTCCACAAGTGCTATCAATGAAATGTATTTTTTTATTCTTAATAATACTTATTATTATAATACTCTATTTTCCGAACAGACATAATTATTCGGAGTATCAAAATATTTGATGTATTTATTAATTCTATTCTCCATTATTTGGGTATTTTATTTCTGAATCTATCTTGTTTTGTACAACAGGTAATATTACGTCGTTCCACGTTTTTTCAGCAAACTGTAAGTAAGGCTGTTACTGAAATATTTATATCCCTTGCGGTTAGAATAAATAGTAGTTTCGCTAGAAGGCTTGTCATTTAGTATATAAGAGGTCATAAAGCGAACGTTTTAGTAAATAGCACGGTCTTTTATTCTTCATCAGAATCAGTATGTTCGCAATTGTTTTAAATGTAAGGAGTTTTAGAAACCTTTGTTTTAATTAATGTGCGTTCTACAAGGCTCTTACCTAAGCTCGGAATACTATCCCATATTCCATATTAATAAATATAGTTTGTTCAGTCAACGTGCTAAGCTGACAGTAAACAAGTAATTTGGTCAAAATGCACTTTCGGTTGGTCGCACAATTGCACGTAACAACTTTATTCCATTCCTTGTTAGTAATCTTCTACTAGTCTTCTTCTTCTTTTATATATGTAATAGCTTTTTTTTTATTTGCGAACAAATGCAACATACTGTTAGATACATAACCAATTGTAACGCTAAAATCATAAATGTGTATTTAGCATGAATTTTAAAGACCAAACGCGAGCTCGTCCACATGACTGCTCAAAAACGTTTATTTAATGTAATTATAATAAGTACAAACAAAAAAATATCATGGGAAACAAAATATTTTTTTTAAAGATTGTTGTCAAAAACAAACAGATTTTTTATTAAAATGCATACTACAGGTATTGGGTACCTTATTCTAATTTAGTAAAATACAATTGATGAAATATATTTTTTTTATGTTCTCGTAATGGCTGGTAGATAATTTATAAAATTGATTTAGAGGAAATGGAAATGTGTTGTATCTGTCCCAACTTTTAGTATCTGAGAACCCGGGCCCTGTCTTCCTTGGTCCAAGAATCAATTTCTTTTCCTAATAAAATGTCGCATCATATTATTGATGTCTTGCCCATTGAGTTTCGCGGAACTTTATTGAAGACGACGCGTTGAATTTCAATTTTCAATTTCCTTACTATGTACTGAATTCGTTTTCTTTCGTTGATGAAAATTTTTTGGGATTTTTATATTAAGTATATTAATAAATTATTTCACAGGTGAATACAGCGTTGCACAAACGTAAATAATTTTGTTTATTACTACATTCGTTTATTAAACGTTGACAGATTACCAAATTCACCATTGGTATTTGGCGAGATGTACGACGTTCAGGAGAGATTAACTTGGGACCCAAACGGAGTATCTTTATCTTATATTAAAACACACACACAATAAATTATTAAAATTATCTTGTAAAACTTCATACCAATGCATTTAATTTAAATATAACGTAAACTTAATTAAACTATGTTTATCTAACGAAACATTTTGCTAAATGTGTCATTAGTTTTATGAAGGTATTTAAGGTAAGAGGGTAAATGACAGTTTTCATAATTTCAGTCGCCGTGGTTGAAATCAGCCTGGACTACATCAAATGACAGAGTCAGTAGCATGAATTCAACACATTGTTTAGAGATGAAAGCGTCACGGGATGGCATATTAAAATTAAAAGTGTTAAAAATTTAACATCGAAAGATATTATTTAGAAGATAATGTCATAGGGATATTGTATGCTGGAAATAAGCAAATCAAGCTGGCCTATTTGAGGGGACAAGAAGAAAAGGAACGAATAGTGTGAACACCATTCGGACGGCAGATTTATTCAATTGTCACTAATCCTAATTTTCTCCATAAATGTGTCATATATAACATTCAGCATAAGTAATACAAAGGAGAAATATTATCCCTAATCATATTTTATACTAACACGTACTAACCTTTATTCAATATAATGCTTTAAAAGTAAACCGACTTCAGGGACTGGTCAACTACGTTTGCCTATGTATAGAGAGTACTGTCCGTGTATCTGGCAACCTAATCAGAACGTTACAATTTCAAGCTTTGTGAGAATGAAGCGTCAGGCAAATCTAATATACTCGTAACAATATCAAAAGCTACCTCGAACATTGTGTCCGCATACAGCCGTTTAATTGCGTACAACGGTGACCATTACTGTAGTACTAGTTCCTGCTAACCGAAGAAAGCTAATCCGAATTACAATTTTAGACATTATAATTATCATTTCCTATATGATAAATGTATATTCCTAAAGAAGACTGAATATTATATTCGTTTAGTTTCATGCGGAACGTGTCCCAGCCCAAAATCTGGAGAAATATAGCAATGAAATATACCATTTCACTGAATATAATGTCATACATTTTCATGACTGATTTAACTGATTGTATTAAGTTTTGTTAACAAGACAAGTATAGCGTCTAACAGAAACGCTGTCTTCATTTAAAATATGTCGTTGTTCGGATATATTTGAGTTGATTATGCATTTATCCCTCTGAAACATGAACCATATTATGTCAGAGATTTATCCAAGTATTCCTTACAAGTTTTTTTGCGTTTCATCATTTATTTACATTTAAATACTGTTAAACCGTTGATTCTATATAGATATTTTCAAATCGGTTACAAAAGTATTGCGAAAATCTTTTACTATTTTTAAATTATTAACAAAAATTAAGATTTTACACTATCGTTATCGCAGTTTAAAGTAAGACCACTGTCTACGAACTGACAACAACACATATCATACTGAGCTGTCAAAAAGAGTAAAAACCTCATGATACGTTGGTAAAGACCAATGTTATTTATACAAAGTCACTTGATCTGCCTTTGAGTTCTGACTTTTTAACATAGAATGGCGTTGCGGCTCGTTAATCACAAACAAAACAATTTTAAGGCTCGCTTCGTATAATTTAACCCTAACAGAGTCACGTGCGTACAAGAAAAGCCAACATTAATTTCTGCCCACCCAAACCGGCTTGCCGGTTTATTAAATGTTTAAGAACAAAACCGGGAAGTTTACGAAATAACGATGAAAAATTCATCAAAAACTTTGATAAGATTTTCCAATAAGTAGGTAACAATGCAGCTCCGGGATTTATAGGAATTTAATACTACTTGCTTTTATGGTACTTTGGAAAATCTTATGTTGTAAAATAGGATTTCATGGAATCAATATTCATATAATTTAATATTCATATTGTTATCAACTTTGTAAATAGATTTACAAAACGAACGAATCATAAAACTTTGTTTATATAAATTACCATGTGAAATAAGTTAACAGATTAAAATGTGGTATTTTTTGACAAATGAAATTTCAAATGTTCCTCAAACCACGTAGCAATATATCCAAAATATATTTTTTTAAATAAACCTATACAAAAACACTCGTAACATGAAACATAGAAGTATTTTCAATTATTCCTGTACTTTATAATGAGCAGAAACTGTGGCATTACTTAAGGTGGTAAGGCTAAGTGAAATTCGTGAGTAATTAATTACACTAAATAACTGAGTCCAGAAACGGTGTTGAATTCCCTTTCATTACAGAACGTTACAAATCAAATCACAGAGGGTTTAATTAAAACTAAGTTTCAATTAACGGTCCACCTTGTTTTATTTATATGCAAAATTGTTAACTTCGATAAATAAATTTATCTACCTTAGGTACCCTCATTTGCATTGGCGGGCAAAAACTATTTGTACTTAATCAAGCTTACATCTTTTAATCAAGAATACATAATAATAATAAATATCAGATCTTTGGATTCTCTTGTTACTCATTGAGATTCGTAAAATATTGAAAAAGAATAAGAAATATTTTGGCCAAGTGCGAGTCGGATTCGCCCGCGGAGGGTTCCGCAGCAGCAAGTAACATTGAGGAACTCAAGCAGCTTAATGCTCACACCTCATTCCGGACTAAAGTAAGAAAAAATATGACTTTCACGGCGAAAGATTTAAGTAAAGATAGCCAAGTAGTTAATCAAATCTTAACTACACGTACTAACAACGTCCATGACACTCAGTTACTTTTCTTTTTCGAGACTCTGATAAATATCTGTGCGTTCCTACTAATTGTTTCATGAATATGTTATTCTTCATTTTGTTATTGTGTTATAGCTAAATTTGTCTTGGAACAGCTATTTCTGTTGCTGGTGGAGATATCAATCAAGATTATTTTGGGTTTTTTAATCATTTATAGTTGCAAGCATGCTTCTAGTATGCTTTATATACAAGACTAATACATACATTTATGACAATCAACACAAATGTGTCATCAATTATGTATTTAAAAACAATGAAACGTCCATATCAATGTTAATAGGATAAACATAAAAATATTTTATGTATATTATACTTAAGACAATACAGCACATTATATTTCTTTCGTCGTAACAGTTATATATTTTCTAGCCATGTTCCGGGCTAAGGATTTAAACATTAAGCATACGATCGGCCTAAATAGGGATCGAGCTCACGCCTCCCGAACTATTAGACAAGGTCAGGGTCTATGCTTCATTGATACAGTTATAAGTAAACCTAGTTGTATGTAAAATCCATATCATCGATGTTTCCCTTGACTCGGACACAGGATATCTGGTGGCCTTACTGTGTCATTTATAGAACAAAGGGGTTGACGCGATAATACCTGTTCTATGCGATATAGGTTTATGCGGCTTTCATATTTTTCCGACGGCGACATCTTGCAAAACACTCCAGCGTAAAAGTGCAAGACAAAGAGCTTATGGTGTAGGTAGTTTATTTCAGGCAGTGTTTTTATTAAAAAGGTATGACGGATATGAGTTATTATCTAGTCTTTTGCTCTTTGAGGTAACTGATTTCTCGAATAAAGTAAAACAACTTGGAAATTGTTATAGATGTATCTTGTCCCTATTAAATAATTTTCATAAACTGTGCATTGTGAAATTTGCAATTTAGATTCAAGATGTTTCTTTAATAACTAACTACATACCGATATCTTAATAATATTTAATGATGACAATAGAAAAATATAATAAAGAAATCTTTTGCCCCAAACGATAATACCAAAAGTTCACCATTTGAAATAGATAACGGAATTTCTTTGTAAACTCTAATATATTGAAAACATTTCAAATTTCTGACCGATATTCTTAAGAATTTCACCCACCAAAAATTTCGTTTAAACCCATCTTGGATCGTTAATTCCAATTTGAAGTAGAAAATTTGATTGCGGCTTAATGTCATTAAAATGTTAGGTTTTCGGTAATATCTCTAATTCAATAGGACGAACTAATTGTTGAAATTTAAATCCACTTTTTCGTTGACGCCTTCTAGCGTTTATTTAATTAATTGTAGGCTTTATTATACGAACACTTAATTACATGAACGGGTCTGCAGTTAAAACACATTTCTCTTTTCAGCCTTTGCCGGCTATGCTATTCCCTGCTATGTTCTCTTGCCCCTTCAATGTAGGGTTGAAAACGCATAATAGAATTTATGCTATATTTATAATGTATTCAGTTTATTAACCTTGACGATATATCCAATAGTCGAGCTAGCAATGTCAATAACATCACATGACATTATAGTTAGTATATGTTTAAAATAAAACTTACAATAAAATTAACACGTTAATTTGAAAAACTTGAGAAAGAGAATATTATACATTTATTGTATTTGAACAACGCATACTAAGAATCACGGTAATATACAAGTACATAATAGTACCTAAAAATCAGTTTTGGCAAGTTATTAAAAAGCTAAAAAGCTTCGATGTATAGATTAAAAAATGCACTATACATTGGCCATGGTCTTCTACTCTTGAAACTAGTTTGATGTTTTTCAGTGTGATCCCTTTTTTCT
>PQWD01005718.1:10362-48234 GCA_019425675.1 Leucinodes orbonalis
AAACGATACTAAAATGAACACACAAAATTAATCCTTCCTACTTATCAAGTTTGAACATAAATTTGAGAAGCACCACTTCGCATGTTATGTAATTATGTTATTAGTACCTAAGCCTGAAGTTGCATTATTTAAAAAAACATCATGTAATGTCCAGTAACATACTTACGTATTAATTGCACGTACATAACAAAAACTGCATTAATTTTGAGATTGTTTAATTAGAGCGGTTCATGTGTTTGGACTTTTGCCTTCCGATTGGAGGGTGTAGGTCCATCCCGCCACGTACCAATGTGTTTAGAAATTTAGAAATATATGTACGTTTATTTCCCGTAATGGCAAGTTTCTGAAATGGCATAGAGCACCAGAGTGGGACTCGAACCTCAGCTTAGAGATTTTATGCACACTTCGTATGCAATCACCAGGGCTAAGTAGACGATTATTTCTAGTTGCTCGTAGGTTTAATTTATATAATTAAGATACTTATGCATTATAATTTACAATTGTTATAAAAAGAAAACAATATTTAGGTGTATCATTTAAAAAATATTTAAATGAAACCTGCGCTCATTGATAATATGTTATCACGAAGTTTGCAAAATCCTGAAAAAATCGAAAAATCCGAGAAACCCTAAGCGCGCAGTCGCGCGCGGGCGCCGATCACAGGTAGACGCGTTGAATAGTTATTCAATTTCTTATCTATTCGGGCCGCTCGTCGCGAGCGTAGGTACCTACGCGTGTAGTGTTTACAATGTAAACAGTAATCGTACTTCTTACAAATGAATAGTACCGCGTGGTCGGATTCTATACGATTTGAAACGGGAGTGGATACTGTAATTGTTAACAATCAATGTGATGGTGAGATGACAAGTAGTATGGAGAATATAAACCAGTTAGATAACCAGAGTATTAATGATATCGGGATGGAACGACCAGCGAAAAGGAACCGTGAAATCAACCAGGATGAGACATGGTCAATTGTAGGGCGTAAAGCTAAACGGTTTGGACGTTCAGTAGAAAACGGAACAACGAGCATTCCGGAGGACAAGATAGAAATATGTTTAATTAACAAGGATAAGTTGCCGAAACAATTTGGGCTAGCAAAAATGTTGAAAGAAGAAAATATTCAAAATGTCATTAAAATCAAGTATATTAATGCATACAAGGTTTTAATTCATTTTAGTCAGGAAGAAAGTGCCGAATCAATACTTCAATCGAGAACGTTTAATGAAAACGGTTATAAATGTCAAAGAACGTTAGAAATTAATCAGTCTTATGGTGTCATCAGGGATATGGACTTACATTTAACTGAAGATGAAATCTTACAAGAATTAAATAGTGATGCGATTATTATAGCGGTGAAACGGCTTAAACGCAAAAATACCAATGACGGTCACTGGGAAATGAGTGAATCTGTAAGAATATGTTTTAAGGGATCATCGGTACCCACTTACGTATATATATTTGACACTAGAGTAAAGGTTCATCCATACACCTATCCAGTAACCCAATGTTCACGTTGTTGGCGTTTTGGCCATTCTATTAAAATGTGCCCATCTCTTAAGATAGTCTGCCCTAAGTGTACGAAAAACCATGCGAACTGCGAAAAAACTCAATTTAAATGCAACAATTGTACCGGAAGACATATGGCTATGGCTAAGATTTGTCCAGTATATGTAAAGGAAAGACGCTTAAGGGAACTGATGTCCGAATTCAATTGCTCCTACAAGAGAGCTCTGACATTGTATGTACCACCTTCACCCCGGTCGTCTGATATGATAAATGAGATCTTTATACCTGCACCAAAAATAACCACTCAGAAAACTACACCTAGTATTGTTGGAAACACGAGTCCTTCTATTATGTATACTGAACCAATAACGACACCAAACCAAAAAGTAAAAAAGAGATCTAAAGGAGAAAAACGACGGGAAAAAGAGAAAGTGGTAAAAGAATCAGAAGAAGATATTTTTGAAATAATTTCTGAAGTTTGTGAAAGCGATGAGAATAGATTAAGTGATCAGATAACGGAAGAAAGGAAATCAAAACATGACAAACAAAAAATATCCTGGCAACTATTATTAAAGAAAATCAAAGATAAGGTTTTAGAACAGTCAGATAGCACATGGGAAAATAAACTTAAGGATTGTGTAAGCATTTTGTTTGAAGGGATCTTATCCATTGTCATGAAATATTTGTCAGATCAGCCTTTTTGTAATTTTATTAAACAAGTATGGATACAGACAAATTAAGCACATCACTGAATATTTTACAATGGAATTCCCAGAGTATACGTCCTAAAAGTGCAGAATTTCAAACACTTCTAAATCAAGAGAAAATACACATTGCCCTTATAAGTGAGACATGGTTGGATCCAGACAGTCAATTTTACCTCAGTGAATACAATATATACCGGTCAGATCGTATTGATGGTTTTGGAGGAGTGGCAATTCTAACCCATAAATCTGTAAAGGCTCAATATAAAAAAGTTAAATTACGTAACTCACAGATTGAGATCGTCCACGTAAAACTACTTAATTGTGATTTCTTAGAGAATGTGCTATCTTTATATTGCCCACCTTCTGCAAGAACTACACTAAATGATTGGAATCAAATATTCAAGTTAGGTGACCGAAAAACCTTAATTGCTGGAGATCTCAATGGTCATCACACGAACTGGTCAACTAAAACAGATACAAGGGGTATTCAAATTCACGAGGCACTTGTAGATAATGATTTTTATTCTTTGAACGACGGTACTCATACTAGGGTGAAACTGGTAAATGGAACGCTCCAGAAATCCTCTCCTGATCTGACTTTGGTATCTGTAGACATTGCTCTAAAATTTGATTGGACAGTGATGAATGAAAGCTTGGGAAGCGATCATTTAGCAATTAAAATAAATACATGTATTTACACAAGAAATAATTACAAAAAAGTATATAATTATAAAAAAGCTAACTGGTCAGCATATAAGGAAATCATAAAAAAGCAACTTGAAACGTTTACTCTACCTGATGACGATCAATCCGCATATGATGCATTTGCCAAAATGATGATAAGGGCCGCTGATGAATCCATACCATGTATCAAGTATTGTGAAAATTCTATACGTAGGCAAGCATTTACTCCTAAACCTTACTGGAATGAAGAAATATCAAGGGCTGTAGCAGAAAGACGCCGAGCACTAGCAAATTTTAGGAAAAATCCAACTCCGGATAATTTGATCATTTTTCAGAATAAGCTTAAGATAGCACAATCATTGATCAGGAAAAGCAAAATAAAATCGTGGCAAAAGTGGTGTGATAAAACTGACAATGTAGTGTCTTGTCGTGAAATGTGGAATCGAATGAGATGGCTTAAAGGTTACAGGGCCCAAAGGAATAGTGTCGAGCATGACACAGCAAATGCCTTACTCCGCGAGCTTGCTCCTGATTTTGCTTCCCCAGAGACTCCCAGTTTTCTCTCCGTGAATGAATATTTAACATCTAATATCTCGATACAAGAGCTTAAGAATACTATTAAGCAATCTGATACTGCACCGGGGTCAGATAATATAAGCTACTCAATGATTCGTCATTTACCGGATGCAGCGATGTTAATTTTGGTTTCATTGTATAATAGATTTTTATCATCACATTTTGTTCCACAACAATGGAGAGATGTTAAATTAATTCTTATACCAAAAGCTAACATCAACGGCTCGGCTTCAGGTGTGAGACCCATTGCTTTAATTTCCTGCCCATGTAAGATATTGCATACTATAATAACTAGAAGATTAGAGTGGTACTTAGAGAAAAATGGCTTCTTCTCTGATGAAACTGCTGGATTTAGAAGAACACGGTCATGCATGGACAACTTGAGCAGGTTGGTCACCAGAATACAAAACGGTTTCAGCTATGGTCTTGACACGATAGGTTGCTTTATTGATATAAATAGTGCTTATAATAATGTAAATGTAAAATGCCTCTTGAATTTATTGGATAGTCTCGGAGTGGGAGCTTCAATTTGCTATTATTTATGGGAATTTTTACACTCCCGGATATTGTCAATCGATCTAGATGATGGAAATCGTATAAGTCGAATCTCTGGAGTGGGTATTGCACAAGGAGACCCATTGTCACCACTATTGTTTAACGCTGCTACAGTAAACATTTGCAAAAATATCACAAATGTATGTATATCGCAATACGCTGATGATTTTGTACTCTATGCTTGCCGTGGAAACATAATAGACACGGTCTCGGCTATTCAGGATGCACTTACATACTTTAATGAAATGGTAGAAGAAATTGGCTTAAATATTTCTCATAACAAAACTAAAATATGCGTTTTTTCTAGAGGTTTTAGGCGTACTCCAGATAGGTGTAATGTAACTGTAGAAGTTGCCAATAGAATAATCGAACAAGTTGATGACGTAAAATATTTGGGAATGTGGATTGACAAAAACTTAAAATGGGGTAGACATATAAATGAAATTAGGGAAAAAGTATTTAAATTTTTGAATGTATTTAAGGTCTTAGCCGGGACTAAATGGGGCATGCATCCTAATCACCTAAGACGCCTATATATCTCAATAATTCGAAGCAGATTAGATTACGGAAGTTTCTTATATGGCAACAGCTCTCAAAGTCATTTAAATAAACTAGATAGAGTACAGAATCAGGCAATGAGAGTAATCGGTGGTTTTTTGAAAAGTACTCCTATACACGTAATGGAGAGTGAGCTGTGTTTACAACCTCTTTTCATTCGCAGACAGTTCTTGGCAACAAAATTTATGCTTAAATCTAAGTCTAGTGCTCATAATAAGACCTTACATGTCATAGATGATTTAGAAAAAACATGTGACCAGGGATATTGGGCTCAAAGGAAAAAACCTCTGCTTGTAGAAATGCTTAGAAAATATAAAAATATAAAAAAGTTCAGTCATGTGATAAATTACCTATATACTCGCTTTCAGATTGGGTGAGTAAGTATACTATGTTAAATAATATTGTCTTTGATATTGATGGTTTTGAGAATGTAAAAAAAGCTATTAACACTATAGAACTTAGGAAAATCTGTAACGAATACTTAAATAAAAAATACTCGTCATTTTACAAGATCTTTACTGATGGGTCTAAGGATGAAACGGGGCAGGGTGCTGCTTTTTTTGATCCACTTATGAATATATCTATTAAATTTCAAATTACTGGGGATATTTCGATAATGCATTGTGAAATGATAGCAATTGCAGAGGCAATAGCATACACTTCTTCTTTGGAACACACATCCTTTTTAGTCTTGTCGGATTCTAAAAGTGCACTGCAACACTTGGCTCGGCTTCCCTCGAATAATCGAGGAATCCCGATAGCCTATAATATTTTAGATTCCATTCGAAAGCTAAGGGAAATGAATAAAAATGTAGTTATACAATGGATCCCCTCACATATAGGTATTAAGGTAACGAGATGGCTGATTTAGCAGCCAAACAAGCTATAAATGAGGGTATAAGGTATGAATGTCTTCCGTTGCATAGTGAAGTACTAGGTGAAGTTCGAATAGATTGTAAGCAGTTGTGGCGCGAATATTTTGATAAAAGATCGCGAGACAAAGGTATTAGGTATAAGACAATACAGTGTCAGCCACTTAGTCGTCCGTGGTTTGACAAAATATGTTTAAATAGAAGTATATAGTAATTCTATTGAGACTGCGTTCAGGACACATTCCGTCAAATAAGTTTAAACACCTAATGGGTCTTACTGAGACGCCTAACTGTGCTGTTGTGGTGTATTGGAAGATGTTTCACATATATTGACTGAATGTGCCCGTAACGAGTCCTTCCAAAGACTTTTCGAAACTATGAAGTGGGTCTCTGTAACAGTATTTGGCTTCTCCATTATCTGATGATGCCAGAATACTGGTGCAGATGTACTGCAATATTTTTTGTTAAATACTTTAAATGTTATGATTGTACCTCTTGTTAACCTTACGGGAGTGACATTGTCACTGTATGACAAAACTCCTTTCAATAAATAAAGATTAAAAAAAAAAAAAAAAAAGTAACGCTATTAAGACCGGCCCTTCGGGCGGACGGCAAATGCAACGGCCGGAATCACAGTCTTGACCCTTGGGTAAACCCTTGGGTCTACTTCCTTTAAATTAATTATCTAATTGAAAAAACCTTTTTAAGTAATGAGGTTAACTTATCAAGTTAAAAGCATAAAAAGCTCAAGCTGCATAACAAGCTCAAGCCAAAGCTTTTGTTTATGAAAACAACTTCACCTATAATAAATTAATTTAGAACAAATTTGTTTAGCAAACAAAGGTTATGGTGAGATTACCCTTAACGATAAACATATACTGTCGCAGACTTTTTTTAGAACCTACTTTTAAATGGGAACAATTTTTCATACACGACTTTTGCGGAACTTTAACCGTTTATGAAGCGTAGGCATTGGGAGCTCTCAGTAGGAAAAAACGCCCGATTTTGAAACATTCTCCCTTGCTGCCCCGCTTCTATTGTTCTTAGCGGCTACATAACACTGAAAGAATTATTCAAATCGGACCAGTAGTTCCTGAGATTAGCGCGTTCAAACAAATAAACATACAAACGAATTCTTCAGCTTATATATTAGTATAGATAACATCATTTACATCTAGACACATAATAAAATATAAATTTTAAAAGTGCCTCTTAAATGAATTACAAAAAAAGATTAGTCAGAGAAGAGAAGGTCACATTTTATAACCAGAAACTAGCATATTAAAACGGAATGTAGTCTTGCATGTCACATTTAGATCTTACCTAACTAGAACTTCCTTATATAATTTTCAGATTATCTAGGAAATCATTATAAACAACGTCGATACGATAACAAACACCTTGCGAAACCAATGATCGTTCAAATAATAACATATGTATATAATGCAATCATTTCAATCAAAATAACCAATATCAGTGATTCATAAATGTCATTCTTGCGTTCTTTCAATCCACTATTACAACCCACGACATAACACTGTTGGACTTAGACCTATTTCATGGAAATTGGGGGGTTTGTGCCATGATGTAGCTTGGTAAGCGGTTTTAAGATGTCAAGCGGTAACACGCTTGGTAGGCGGGTTGGAGATAGGTGTACCTACGAGTACCTATAGGTAATAAAATGTCTGCGTTCTGTACTACATAATATCCAATATCATAGCAGTTTCTCACGGAACAATGGCGCTCTGTCATGGTCAGGCGTATCACTTATCATCAGGTGAGCGTCCTGAACGTCCTGTACACTAATAACATAAATCAAGAAAAAAGAACAAGAAGACCTAACACCCTCAGGAAGAGCAGGGACGGTGACAATTTGTAATCTGACGTCACCACACGGCACAAAATCAATCACAGCCAAATAAAGAACAATCGAATTACAGAAAATATTATCCATCACTCATGCACTTCTAAATTAGTAGAATAATAATTACTGGCAACACTTTTCTGTTTTTCCTTAACTGGCATAATGTGCGTGTGAATAAGGAATTAGCAAACGAAGTATTGTAAGCAGGCACGGCTCCGCTGACACATTAAAAATAATTAGTCAGCATGTTATTCCTATAAAAATACTCTTGTTTGTTATGTTAGGAATAAGATGAAGTAGGTTATAAGTACCTTATTAATTTACTATCATATAAGAGCAGACTAGGAAATACCATAATGTATTTAAATCGTGATATGCATTTGCCTACCATAAAAGAATATGTTGTGCCGTAAAATGATTTGTATAATAGAAACCTGCAAGGCAGACCCAGGAAATGCCTTGAAGCAGTTACAAGGAAACTACTAAATGAGATTGATTTGACTTCATGCGGGTATACGAAGTTAAACTATTTTCTATGTTAATTCTAGTAAATTTAACGAGTTTGTTTACTAGCTTTAATAGCTGTGCTTTGTAGGCTCTTAGGCCCGAATTCTAGAAAGAGACTCAACGTTGATCTTTACTTAAATTGAGATAGAAACGGATGGTGGTATTTATCGCATAGAGCGCTATCCATTTCTAACTCTACTCAAGTCGTCTTTCTATTTTGCACCAGATACACTGAATCTCATGGTTTCCTCAGTCAACCTCTTTCTCCTGCTAATGACCTTTAGCAAGTTATCAATCCCACAAGGTGTGAGGCATACTATGCTTCGCTTTTTATGAGCCGGTCTACTCCAGTGTTTGCCTGCCTCAACAGCAGTCTATTGATTGTACGACTTGCCTACCCGTGACATCAAATATATGACTAAGATAATCATTAATAAAATAAATTATTATCTGTCGACGTATATGTGTGGTCAACATTTCATCGTTCGTAAATAGAGTATTAGAAAATTATAGAAAAAAATCAATTTCCTTAAAATACAAGTCAATAAACGACCTAGCATCTCCCAATTTATTAGGAACGCTATACAACAACACAAACGCATGTCTATGGACAATAATGATCCTTTCTCCATAGGTAACAAGGTGCACGCACGAATTATGAGGTCATGTGTACGGTGGTCGTTAATCTAAAGCAATAAAGGTCACATTGGCTAGTTTTGTAGCGGTCGCTCCTCGTAAACACGTTCCAAGTACGTGTAGGGGTGGTTGGCGCATTAGGAAAATGTGAAATAAACTTTTTTGAAGCAAAATACCACAATCGAACTGGAAGTTCAGTCAATCAAATTACATCATGCTTGTCCAAACATTTTTATCAATACATATATACATACATACCACTGCATATATACATATATAATACTACATATATTTCACGAAACCTTGAATAATAACTTGAACTGATGGAAACTGTGCGGTAAAATTAAAAAGTTGAAGTGACAAGCAGGTTTCAATGATCTTTGTTCCAGAATAAGAATGACATAGTCAATGGAATCGGGATACGGTGACGTAAACTCCTCGTCACAAACTAGCAAGAACACTATGATCAAACTAAAGGCAACCAACAATAACTATCCATTTATATGAGCTTTGTTAATTAAATTGTATGATAAAACCATAGACAAACCTATTTTTGTTAGGTATGAAACAAGCCACCCCTACATGAAAAGCTATTATTCTATTCAAAGAGTGTAAATAGCTCAACCGGCAAACCCTTGTGCTTTATTCCGGTGGATTACCTAGCAGAGTGCACTTCGCAGTATGTTGATATTTTGCTGCAATCACGATAGATGGATATTTATGCGCCAGATCAATCAACCAGCTTAATAAGGGTCCCACTGTAAGGCGCAGGTATTCCATAATTGCTATGAAGAGAACGTAACGATGAGTTGATTGTTGAGATGACCGCCCAACAAGCAGACCCAATGCGGATAAGTGGGCTTAAACACCCAATAGAAGAAATAAATATTATTTTTAATTACCAACCGAGCCTATGTATGGCTAAATATATTGTCCTTGTTAGAGCTTAATAAGTTTTGTGCATATCAGTTTTTAAATTCTAAACAAATGCATTAAACATACAAACATTTTGCTGATATGAAAATATTAAGAGGTTAGTACCTATATCCCATTATAAACGGAATTTAATTTACGTAATAGAAATGACAATCGCATCGCCATCTTATCGCTAATCAACCAACCGGTGCATAGAGGGCATCCATTGCATAATTATGTAATTGCAAAATGCAACAGACGATATAAACATTGCATAACAGCGAACCTTGGAAATAATGCAACTAAGGCACGTGGATTTGCTTGCTTGGCAAAACAAATATGATTAACTCTTGATTTTTTTGTGTTGTAATATTTATTATTATTATTTATATAATAATAATAACACTGACACCCTGAGAGACAGTGCATAAATTTAAATTTCTAAAATAATATATTCGTCAGTAATGAGAACATCCACTATAATGAGTTAAAGCCGCAGGGGGCAGGTGTACCCTTCCAAGGACAAAAAACGAAGAACCGATTGCCGATAGAGTAGGAAAAACATAGGCCAACCCCCACTTGCATGAACCACTGATTTTGTTAGTGGCGGGCAGGCAGAAGGATAGTGACGCGTACTAAGTTTACATCAAAGAAAACCTTCGCTCAACTGCAGAGTGGACATATTAAGCTGTAATGATGACGATTGCTAAAATGATGATAAACCAGAATGATCTGAAATTCTTCTCTTCTCAACTCTTGAAATTTGGATCTCTCTCGAAGTCCACTGCTGGACATAGGTCTCCCCCATTTTGCGCTAGATATCCCGTTAAATATGTTTGTTGAATTCAATGTGAGTAGTGATTTTTAAAATTTGTGAGTGTTTATATACGTATGATGCTGACTGTACATGTCATCGTCGATTGCTTTATTGTGCTAAGCTGAGACGCAAACGCCGCGGGCTGGCACGAAGGTTTGTTTCATATTACGTCACAGATATCGCAACCATTAATTATAAATCAAATTATAAGCCTACTAATTTTATTGTCCATGGCAATTATAGTATTTATAGCCTACGGCATAGGCTTGTGTTTGGTATAGTTTTTTCAATTTATCCATTATTCTGGTCAGATAGATTTACGTCCCCTTATTAAGACTCAGACAGAATGACAAGACGTCGACGAACAAAATGCTCAACATTGCTACTGTAACTTTGACATATTTGCGTCACAAGTTCAAAACTGCACTGTGGTATCGTTTATGAGGATCACTGGTTCATTAAACGCTAATTTCTCAACTTATTTAATAAAAAAAAAAGAAGTACGCAGGATTGTTTTAATTGGAAATTAATACAGAAAGATTGACCTTAACTTTGTTGCTAAATAATTAACTGGATTTAAGATACATATAGATTGACACTCATTCTGTCAAATGTAGCCCTTTCCTATAATACTAGGTAAGAGAACTCCCGTTGTTTTATATTGCATTCCATGAAAACATTATTTTTATTGAAGGTTGGCACTATGGTTGTATTGTAGGCTTAATTTATTTATTGTTGTACTACATACTACCACTAATAGGTATCATAATTTTCAGTTTCAAGGTTCGTTCTAACGTAACATAACACAATGTGTTTATTACTTTTCAGCGTGATATTAGGTTGTTAGAACTGTAACCTTAAAAGGAAAACTTAACACTATAATAACAACTAATCACAAAGCCTAAGGTCAATTGTTCCCTTTGACCCAAAACACAGGCACTTTATGAAATGTTTTCTATGCTACAGGGGACAAACAAGCAAACGGTTCATCTGATGGTAAATGACACTGCCGTCAATATACACTTGCATTACCATGAATTAAAATTCGTTGCCGGCCCTTTAAACATGACTTCTCTGTTTTTTTTAAGGCTCCATATTCCTCAGGAAATATCTCCGGCGGCAAACAGTTTCCACAATATTCATCCGTGGTTTAAAATTCTGTAAGAAACGTACTGTCGAGGACTTCCGTTCATCTAGGGTAAGATAAGAGTACCCTTACTGTTGTGACGGGAGTATCTAATAGCTCAGATTGAAGTTCGCAGGCGACCTAAGATGTCAAGATACATACTTTACTATTATGCAATGTCTTTATTAGTATTCAACGACATAAGGTTCGCTTTCCAAACCGGTGGTGACATCGACATTAAGAAAACTTGTAAAAGCAACTCGGTACTGAATCGTCTAGGTAAGTAACACCGCAGTGCAGATATTGTCCCGTAAAATAGAAGTACTCGTATTTTGCACTTCTGTGTTTCGGGATGAAGGCACTGTAACTAGTAAAATTACCGGGTATAAGTGACCCTAACACAGATGTTAGGGTCACTGTCTCGGGTGTCAGTTGTTGTCTCCATCTCCAAAAACGCTCTTTTAGTGGTGAGGCGTATCACTTACCATCAGGTGAGCGTCTTGACCGTCCTGTACACTTGGGAACATAAAAAAGCATCTGATTTATTGTGTCTTCCCATATATGACAAAATAATACGTAATTCGATGAAGATATATACGTATGTAGTCAACCAATCTACTTATCATGCAACATTTTAGGATAGAGGATATTGGTCCCTTAGCCACCACTTCGGGGAAATGACCAATGGGGTTTATGGCCACGACAAAATTGCAACAATAGGTGATTTAAAAACAACACTTTTCCTTAAACTTAATTTAGTATCTGGGAACAAAAATCTGTTTTCCACACGGTAATAAAGGCAAAAAAGGCAAATGAATACATTTCAACAATACCGTGTAGTCATTATAGAGAAGTCATGCAAATACATTGATATTCATTACGAGACCATTATCTCTAGTAGTAAAAACAATAAGTTTTGCGTCAGGCAGTCACGTAAACCATAGAACAAGTTTCCTTTTTCAAATACTAAATAAAAACTAATTATTCTCAATAATTGAAAAATACATACTCATTTTAAAAGATTCGCAATCAAAGGCGAGCAGCTCCAAAAGTAAACGGTTTGGTTATTTATAATCAGTTTGATCCTTTGGGTGTGCGTACCTAAATATGTGTGACCTAACTTTGCATTCTTTATCGTGATATCTCACAGAGAATACTGGGACTTTTCACTGCTGCTACTTTTCACGACCGTACATCACACCATCAAGATGAATGAAAGTCCTCTACAGAAGGTTTTGTCGTATTTTCTACATAGCACGACAAGTTGAATCAGTTGGCGCTCCCCAAACATTCGAAAGTAGAAAAATAAAAATACTAAATAAATATAAAAATAAATTAAAAATAATCTAAACACACAAATAAGGCTTGTCTAATGCTCGATACACCTCAATACTAATATTGTGTCATTACCTTTTCTTTATACTGAATAATGGCCGCCAAAGATACCATACACCGCTCATAGGTGGAAACTTCAAAATGGCGTAACTCATTAAATATACTTCATATAATAAAAATATTTAGTGTCTAGGTCGAGTATGTATGCCACATAGGTATAATTTCACCAAAAATTATCGAAATCGGAAACGTTGACTTTTTTTGCCTGTCCGCTTGGCGTGGAATGACCCATATGTTAGACTACCAAGCCCCCAAGGTTCGAATCCCACTCTTGGATGCCCTAAGGCTCGTTGTGTATGTAAATTTTAAGAGAGCCATCTGCGCTCGCCAATTGCCCGGTGAAGCTGTAAAGGCCATCTGCGGCCAACATCAGTAGTCAGTTCGAAAAAAAATCAGTAGGCGTATGAAATAAAATCAATACGATTTAGCGTCAAGAAAAAGAAGAGTGTAAATTATTCCCTTTTGCTATGAAGGTATATGGACGGGAGTGTGACTTACCATTAAGTCGACTAGTCGTCCCGATCACTAGTGTATCTACTATATGTATGAATATAAAGAAATTGTTCTTACAACAATCAGTATCGAACCAACCCAATTACTTTCAGTTTACATTATAATGTTTACTGGCAAAGTTCAAAGAGCATGACCCCAAAAATTATTTAACTACGTCAGTATAGATAATGGGCGAGACACCGTTAACCATGAAAAGAAAGTTAAATAAAGACAGTAACCGCAGACGCGGAAGGCCCAAATCACGAATGTCCATGACCGAGTTGGTTTTAAATTTGCTTGGGGACCTTCATTACGGTATGTTAAGCTGTAAGCAGCTCCCTGTTGGAGTTTTACAATTGCCACAACCTTTCGTTATTACCTCCGTGGTCTAGTAAACTAAGCATTTAGTTAAGATCGCTGGTTGTACCCAGTGGCAGAGCGTTAGAATACCACGGGGGGCGCATATTAGATTTTTATTTTTGTTTTTGACAGAGCTAATAGACCAGGTGGCAGGGTTGATACTGCATCGTCTTGATAAGCACTGCGGTAGTGCTGTGCCAGATATTGTCTTGTGAAACAGAAGTGTTAGGCACTTTTGTGTTTCGGCATGAGGGCCCTGCAGCTAGTGAAATTACCGGGATGAGAGATATGAGTATGATGAAATGAGAGAAAACTGATATTTTTCGGGACGCTGATTACGGTTCAATCTTAACGTTTTAATCATAAAGCGAGAGAAGGCCTGTACCCTGCTTTGGATTAAAAGGCTATTACATTGAAAAAGCAATAATAAATAAATATCTACTGACATTCACACAGCGTCATTTAGCCCCAAGTTAAGCGTGAAGCCTGTAGTATGAGAACTTAACAGTCGATAAACGTACTGAAATACTTTGTTTTTGTAAATACATATATATTATACATAAATAACACCCAGAGTAACACAAACGGACATGTCCATGCACACTAAAGTTTGTATTGCCCGGGGATCGAACCCGGAACCCATGGTGCAAAAGCCGACGTCTCAACCATTACACCAAATGGGTCGTCAAATACTACATAAACACAATCATGTTTATCATAGTCTGCTACTCTCGTGTCAATATCCGCTTCGGATTTCAAAGGTATTCGTACAATATATAAAAAACGTATCACTCAATCATGTAGTGTTGGTAATGACCTTTGTATACTAGCAAAAAAGATAAACAATCTAATTGTATTGTAAGAATGTGATTGAAGTTAGAAGATAATCTTGTTAAAGTTTTTAGTTTCCATATAACCAATAACTTGTATTGAATAAAGAAACAAACAGAAAATATTGTATCGCTATTTTTTTAAAGGGGGTGGAAATTCGTACGTGAGAGGAGTAGGGAGTAAAAAATTAATATTAATAAAGCCATAGTTATAAATTCAACATAAAATGAAAGTAAATAGCATTATAAAACAAATATCGCCTCATACAAGGAACAGCTTTGTAGCGTGAATGTTATGACCATGACCTTACTCAACCGATGCCTGTCATAAGGTATTAAGGTTAAGTTTTACACCTTAAAGTTTAAGACGTTGATGTCATTTTCGCACAATATCGTATTTCTTTATTAATGGTGGAACTTTGACGAAGTACTTTAAAACCTATAATAATATCTACTGTCAGTGTAATGAATAACATACATGGCCATTTATATGTATGTAAAACTTAGACGGGGTATTACTACTAATCAATGATGTCAAAAGATTCTAATGGATTTTATATTGCACCTGAGATAACTACCAAATATTCTCATAAAAACCAATATAACCAGCGTTCCCTTTTGAAAGAATTAAACTAAAGAATATTTTTCTAAGGTTTTTCAATGTATTTACTCTTAAAGCATCTAAATTGAGTGTTGGTTCAGAGAACACCGGTTTTTTTTTTTACCAACCACCAATTACTATTATTTTTTTCCTAACTTCGTACTAGATTAAACATAACAACAATAAACTGTAAGTAAGATAAGTAAGAGTATAAGTAAGATAAGTTAGAGTATAAGTAAGATACTTATCTTACTTATACTTATTTAAGTTAACAATAATGAATATAAGGCACGAATTGTGGTAAAAGCTTATTCTAAATCAACCACAATGAGATATTTCAAATTACATTGCATACCGCGGCATTGGCCAAAATCGTAAAATTACCACGCACGGCGAACACATTTTTAGCATTGCGACGTAAGTAAAAATATTAATGAATTTACTATCATTAATAATTATATTTTAATGTCAGGCGAAGTGGTAAGCGCGTTGAATTGACGATCGGGTAAGTTATGCAACTAGAACGAAGGAAATATTTATTTGGCATACAATACACAAACAAAAATAAAAAATATATAAATAACAACGGCCAAGAAGGACTTCAGTCAGCATTTGTTCTGGCACAGACATCCGAGAGCCCTGCTTCCTGGTATCTGCTGAATGATCCTACGCCTTAACCACATCCGTGGGAAAAGTAGGGGGTGCTGACGATTGTATTCTAATCCGCCATCGCCACTGATATGATTTTTAGTAATACTTGTTTAATCAAATTGTAGTTATTAGGTATTTAATCAAATTACTTTTTGGGAAGTTGTCAGCCCATTAAACGTCCCCACCGAGGGGCACGAGCCTACCCGTATAGGGTGATTAGGCCTTAGTCGTCCACGCGAGCCAAGTGCATATTGGACGACTTCACGCACAACCATTTCTTCGCAGGCGTGCATGAAGGTTTCCTCACGATGTTTTCCTTCACCGTAAGAGGGTCAGATTACGCACATATATTTTCGAAAATTTGAAAACACATGGGTACGTGTCGGGATTTGAACCTCAGCCCTTCCGGTAGGAAGGCGACAGTCCACACCATTGAGCCACCGACGCTCAGCAGATTAACATTTGAAATATAAAAAAGGAATTTAGTAACTTTTATTATATTAAAATCTTTACAACATCACAACTTATTATGGCAACCAGGAATTAAAGGCGAAAATCTTGATAGATATTACAACTTTGGATAAAATCCTTCAACTGACACCATAGTCGCTAGGAAATTATTAAAACCTATCTACGAGTATATGCATTATATTAACATAAAATTCAAGCAAACTCAAATAGTTATCCCAATTCAGAGTAGCTTGCGTCAAATGAATAAAAACTGACATTATATGATAATGTCAGTTTTTACACTTTTTCACGGTATGTACAGTGAATACGTACTTCGTATCGATCCTATTGGCTGAATAGCTGCCTCCTGACCTGGGCCGTCTGGAAAACTATGAGTAGACTGCGGGCAGGTGTCGGCCGGTGCCGTGAGAATCGGGTAAGATGGGGATATTCCAGAAGCAGTCTGTGTGACTGTGGTGCCCCTCAGACAATAGAACACCTACAGTCTTGCCCGAACTGTCCATTTTCGTGCGGTTACCTAGATGATGATGATAATGACCTCTGGATGGCAAATGAAAGGGCGATCAAAGTGGCAAATTTTCGAACCCGGATATCCGGGTATCTGCATCGTCGGAGGTTGCCAACCTTTTAATATATCGACCCTCTCCAAGTTCACGCGACAATAGAAAATACGAGGTCGCGGTAGGTCGATAATACCGATACAGTGATCGGCACGTACAAGTATTGTCGTACCTTTCCTATTCTGACCTTTATTACTTTAAATATAAAGGACACGGTGCACTTTGGTTGCAACTCGCATTGAACATTATTTCTTCTGTTACATCACAATATACGGAAGTTATGTAACCCGTGTAAATTAAGCACGTAGTGTTCGACGCTTATTCCGTAACAGTTCAATGTTACGGGCAATGTTATTATTTGCGGGTATCGCACGATGGGTCCAAGAAAATGTTAAATATTTCTGAGTTTTACAAAAGTTGTGAATATGAGTGTAGTAGAAAAAAAAATCATACGCCGACAGCAATCAGTTGCTGTCATTAAAATTTTAATGTGGATGCTTCAAAATAATTGTAATGACTTGTGCATATAAATATTTAAAAAACGAATGCCGCATCCAACGACACTAGTAGGTTAGTGGTCGTTGGCCGCATCGTATTACATATTTAGATTTATACAAAAAAAATAGGATGTCCTAACATATATTTAGTTGGAATCTACGACAGTACCAACTAACCGTCAGGTGAGTTGCTTGCTTAGTGTGCAGTTCAAACAATACGCAAAGCAGTTGCGTTGTAAGCTAACCAATAAAACGTGTCTCGAGTGCTACAAGGAACTAATAAAGTTTATGGCTACCCGAGTTATTTGGTTGCATTTTCATTAAATAAAAGCAATAAAATATGAAATTGGATCTCGAATGTGTTGAAAATATTTAAAGAAGAAATATCTTAATAATAAAGGCATTTAAATAGTATGTTATTATTTTTTAACATTGTTATTTCCTTAAATATTTCAATATTACTTCCCAAATAGTTCCTAGCATCTATTATGAATTTATCGACACGATCCCCTGCAGTTAAATCCGTTTTCGGCATGTGCCGGGTCGCTTTTCTCCCAAAATATAATCTAGGTATATATCCCTCACTTAAGGTACACTTTGTATCATTTAGTCTTTAAAATAAGAACTTTGGTATCAGAGTTGATGAAGTCATGACTTCATGGCTTCGGACCGGTAACGACCGCCATATTGGAAACCGGGACCGACTGTTTACATGCCGTATATATTTTTGATAATCTCGAATTCAGCAATGTCCTAAGCAAACAAGAAAATCTCGCAGAAATCACTTTAATTCTGCGTTCGCTTTTGCGGGTTCGAACCAACGACCTTCGGGCTGGAAACCAAAATTCAACGGCCACAAGACTACTGAGGTAGTCGGTTTAAATCATTCTCTAAAACCTAGCATGTAACGCTTAGTCGATGTGGCTTCTACCTTATTTCCATATTTTAGTGATACCGACAAAGCATCAGTAAATACTACTTTAATGTTTCTAGCGATACAAGATTCCTTGTTTGGTCGAACCTTGTTTTATTGTCATATTAACAGACCAATTAATTTACCCAGCTGGAGCTTAGCAGCTGCCATGTGTAAAATTCCTAACCAATGATATTATATTAGAAAGGATTGTGGAAGAGGCATGTTAAATGGAACAAGCGGAAATAATTCAGAACTAGTTATTTATCATTGAAGCGACCAGAACCGCATCCTCTTAAACAAATGTTGTGGACATAGCCATCTGAAAAGCGGCATAGAACGAATCGCGTGAACGCGGAACACTTGTAAACACACTCATGAATAGTAAATAGTACTTATACGAGTATCATGAACCACTTTTGAACAAGATTATTGCTTGCTAATAATTAATATTATTTTACCCTGACCATCGTGTATTGCCAGTTTCAGCCTCACGTAAATTACGTAAAATCTAGACTGAAGGAGTAAGACTAAACATCAATATTAAATAGTGTAAGTGCACTTTTATCTATTTAGATTTATCAGCAACTTTAGCAAGGCGGTCGTTGACATTGTTTTACCAAACAACAATTCAGTCTAGTCTATTTTAATCTTGTTAATAAAGGTTTATAGATTATATTAATCGTTATCTTTATAGTTTTTTATCATTATATGATAATGTATTGATCGCCTTTGCACCTATTTATTCATGATATCTACTTATTTCTTCATAATCTAATGTTATTTATTGTAAAATATATATAAATAATTAATATTCACTGACATTCGCACAGCGACATCTAGCCTAGTATTATAGGTACTAAACAACGGTTAAAGATACTAAAATTATACTTTTATGTTTGTCAATACATGCATGTATATTATAGATAGTAACACCCAGACCAATACAAACTAACATGTTCATGCACACAAATGTTGGTACTGCCCGGGAATCGAATCCGGAATCCTTGTGGTAGTAGCCGACATCTCATCCATTACACCAAATGGGTCGTCAGAATATACAAATAAGCAGTGCATACCCGATATTTTCCGACATCATACGATTATAATGAGATTTTTTCTTATTAGCCCATTGTCCTTTAGTTTTTGAACGATAGCAGACAACTTTCAACGACAGTACTGAAATTGGAAATATATATACTTTTTTATAATTGGTACCACTCTATTTATATATCCTACTTATAATCTATATTTGCATGTCATTGTACACAAATGATTATGCCGTCATACATTTTCAGTAATACATATATAAATACATATACACACATTAAGTGACGCCACAGTTTGAATATTGAAAATAACAATGCAGTGGTGGTTTTAAAATTACCTTGTTATTGTATAGCTTCAAAGAGCTGCTCATTTGTAACTACGTCATGGAATTCAGTTTCAGGAAAATTCGACGTCCGCACTTGTATTCATTAAATTATTGTTATGATTTCATGATTGCTCTGCTTTACTCAATAACTAATTCGTCTTTACTGATATAGTTTTTGTGCATAAATGTAAATAAATAGTTTTAATTTTTCACTATATCAATACATTTTTCTCGTAAAACAGCGAAGCCGTTACAGGATTATTTGACAACTACCATAATTATGCGGAATTCGATCAAATATAAAAGGACACGGTTAAGGACTTTACCTACATATAGTTTAATTTGACCGGAACGTTAACAAATAATAGACTATGTTCAATAGCAAACTCATTATAAAAAAGAATTCATTTGAGAAGACGCTAATGAATATCAAATCGAAAAAAGAAAAGATCTTGTAATACTGAGCTGTAATATGTTTGTTATTTATAGTATTCCACATAATTTGCTTTTTATAGGAAAGTAGATGTCAAAGCGTACGAGAATATGGCAACCAGCCAAATCGCTGACGATGCCCAGCTAGGAATAAATGCACGTTCCAAACCCATTGAATTCGTTATTCATTTTAGCAGTTCAAGTTCAAGAATGCAATACTTAGGAAAAAAAATCTACTGCCCCTATTCGGGTCAGTTTCCGAATAATCTTATTTTTTATACTGAGACCTATCTTTACGTCACAAACTAGCACAGTGGAATGGTCTTAAACAAATGCTCATTGCCACATACTTTTTAGGAAAGTGGTGGCTTGATTGCTAACATATTAAAAAATATATTATACATACATTGCCAATCCGATATGAAATTACAGCATCCGCGTTACGACCGGTTGTGATTTACATTAGTATTCCGTGTTGCGGAAATACGTCCATTAATATTAACGCGAAATGTTGACACGACCCGTTTAGTAGGTAGAAAACTCACACGGCTTTGCATAAGGTCATTTAAGTACCTCACTCAATATTTATCTCGCTAAGTTACATATACTTAAGTAATACATACAGACGGAAGAACTGAAGTAACAGGCAGTCTTAACGTTCTGAATTTATCTTACTTGATACTAGAATTTCAGAACCGGCTTTCGGCCTCTGACGTATTCAAAGATAACTAACTAGACGTACAATCATGAAAAAAATATCAACCAAAAAAAGTCCGAGCCGCATGACACATACGTTGACTTATTGTTATATTATTGACATAAAATTATTCATTAAAGCACAAAAGCACGAGCATACTACTATGTCACTGTGACATATAGCGGGCGACGTGATAATGAAAAATTATCCCTACTAACGCGATTGGCAGAATTTTGCCGCAGACACTTTTTGTATGAGATTTTGCTCTAAATAATATATTGTTATAATTACTATACTTTGTTTATCTATCATGTGTCTAAACTCAAACAGTTCGGCAATAAAGTTTTATTTTAGGTAACAACTATCATTAAGATAAATCGGTCATTTGCAATATACAAGATAAGGCCCGTCCAAGAATAATTTTCATTCTGTCATCGAGCAAACAAAAATAAAACGAAGAAAAATAGATAATAATAATGGTTGCCGGAACCGCTAAAACAGGTTTGCCAAAGTTGAAACAACACATAAACACGGTACAGTACAAGTAGTTTTTTCGCATGGTATATTTTCTGAAAAAAAGCTTTTTTCAACGTTGTTTTTTAATAAAGTGCATTTTTTATAAACACGTTTGTTATAAAAGTTAATAATAAAGTTATAAAAGTTTCGCTCATAGATAGGTTTCAAGCAGGAGTTAGCAGGGTGACGGAAGCTGTGCACTGGATATTAAACCTTTTTCTATTGTTCTCGGGGACAAATATTCAGCAGAGAACGGGTAGTGGCGCTCGCCCATTTAACTTCATCCTTTATAGGTGGTCATCCAGATCCATCCCGGCAAGCTGGACTGATTTCCACAATTATGTACAGACAACTACTACTTAGTTGATTAGTTATACCATAGAATATCCCCATGGAAATTGACCACTCTGTCAAATTACACCTACATCGCCAATCAACTCATCGCTGGCGTTTTGTTTATTGGCACACATAGTAAGTACGAGTATCTACACCACGGTCTGGTAGCCTTTTGGTCTAGTTAAATTTTAATACGTCTTATTATTTTTTTTAATCTTATCTTTAAAAAACCGGCCAAGTGCGAGTCGACTCGCGCACCGAGGGTTCCGTACAAACCTGCAAGGTTTACCAATTAGATCTAAGTATTTGATATGAATTCAACTTTATAGCTCTACGCGTTCATGAGGAAAAAAGTAATAAGTTTATATTTATTAAAAATAAATATATTTTGTAATGTAACTAAAAATTTAGGGTTTTCGGAATTTTTCCTTTATGTGTGCTATAAAACGTTGCTTCATGCCAAATTTTAAGATTCTAGGTCGACTGGAAGTACCCTTTAGGTTTTGATTCCCTTGCGAGTACTTGCGAGTTTCAAAATATGCAGCTTAAATTGCTGTTTCTTTTGATTGCGTTGACATAGAAGTTTGATTTTGTTACAGCTTAAAGGTATTATAGACCTGAGTATTTGGTATGAATTTCAATTTAATACCTCTACGCGTTTATGAGGAAATGGGTAGTAAGTTTAAAATTATTAAAAAAATATATATGATGTGATGTAACTAAAAATTTATGGTTTTCGTAATTTTTCCTTTATCTATGCTATAAGACGTTGCTTCGTACCAAATTTCAAGATTCTGAGTTCACGGGAAGCACCCTGTAGGTTTTGATTCCCTTGCAAGTGTCGAAAATTTGCGGCATAAACGGCTGTATCTTTTGATTGTTGGCTTAGAAGTTTCACAGTTCAAGGGACAGTAGACCTGAGTAATTGATATAAATTTCAGCTTCATACCTCCACGCGTTCCTGAGAAAAAGGGTCTTGACAACGACGGACGGACGGACAGACGGACAACAAAGTGATCCTATAAGGGTTCCGTTTTTTCCTGTTGAGGTACGGAACCCTAAAAACTAAACAAAAATGAATTGCTATTCTTTTTTTAAAATTTGGACACATTGTAGGTGCTAACATATTTTAAGTTCACTTTTAATAGTAACCATATGTGGATCTTTGTTATATGTTAACTTAAGAATAATATTATTAAATTTCCCAACTTATGTAAGTTGGAGCCCCTTACATCCCTATACTTCAAATTATACTGGTATCATAACATTTAAAACGATATACGAATACGAGTAATTAACTAACAGTATTGTTATATACCAAAATATGATGCGATTCCAAATGTTTAACATAAGTGTGGCTTGAAACTTATGAAAACATCTGTCTGTGTTTATTTTAAATGTTCCTGAATAACGTTTTCGGTGTATAACGAGCCCCGCGACGATGTGGAAAAAAGCGCCCCATGCCACGCTAATAAATAACGGTTAACTTCGCGATGCTTATGCTTTTAAGTATTTAAGTCTACATTCATGACTTTAAGAGTTGGGTCGAGCTCATCGGATTTGGATTCTTAAATTAAGTCTGTTTCTTACTTAGAAAAGATCAGCTTATAATCCACCCGATATCTTAAGTATCGTAATTGATGAATTAGCTTAGATTTTAAATAGATATAATACGGAAATTTAATACCCTTTTTGTTTTAATCTTTTTTAAAATAGCTATATTACGGTCAAACGCATATTTAAGTATTGCTTTCATGTTCTCTGAATAATTATTGGCTCGTGTAGGTTGTTTGGAGCATTACACTTTTATCAGACGCGGCAATATTTTAACAATTCCGCTTAACGGAAAACGCAAACCGAGGACACAGGCGCAGTTTTCTGTACTTTATATTTAATAAGTACCTTTATATTCCAATCAATATATTTTCCTATAAGCAAATGTCCAATTGTGTACGCATATCACTGGCGGACACCGACCCTGCACCTCTGCATCCCGCACTTCCGCGTTCACACCGATCCTTCTTCATCGGAGTTCTCGAGACAAGGCCACCCACCTTCCGTCGGCGATATCGGTTTATTTATAGTCGTAGAAGTACCAAAACCAGTTTCTTAATCCTATGCAACCACCGGACGGAACCTTTCCATGGCAACACTTCCTTTCGGTGTAGGCAATTTCATCATGTTAGCTTACTTTGACTAGGCAGCTGGCAACCGTAATATTGAAAAACCGTTTCCATGTGCCATAAAGTCCATATCCCAACTAAAAATGAATGGCAGCGTAAATTTATCAGAGGAATTCGTGCACTTAATATAAGGAGACCCTTTGCTGAACAGTACTGCTACTAACCATTGGATATTTTCACCTTAAATTTAAAATATCGATCTTCCCGCAGGCAAAGCAGTTTCTCACGTTTCAATGAAAAGAGATTATAAGTTCTTTTAAATAAATAAATATATATTTATTAAAACCAAGGTTAAGCTTATTCAAGTCTGTTGCAGCATAAGAAATGACGTCCCTTGACTTACCCGTCCGGATAATAAAACTGCCACAGTATAGACTTTGCGTTATGTATTTTCTGTTGCGAATGAGGGAGATAATGGGACAAATGGAAGGTCAACGACACCCAGGCCAAGCGGCGTATAATAAGTTCATTTTGCGCGGTCCTCTGCTTACCTCATCAGGCCTCCAGCGAGCGTCCTACGCTACGCCTGCCAAGACGCGATCTCCACTCCAAACTCGTCTGCTTCCATTAAACACCAATGGACATTCCATCGTTCTGCACATGAGTGACCAGTCCAATCCACTTCAACTTACCGATACGGCAGCTATGTCGTAACTTAGTTCTCTACGATAAAGCATTTCTGATGTTATCCTTAATAGAACCCAAGCATAGCTCGCTCCATTGCGGGTTGAGTGACTTTGAAGTTGAAACCAATCCCGCATCAGTCCCATGTCTCGTCTCAGCTGTGTATGTTAGCACGGGTTGAAAGACACATTGCTCAAATAAATGAGGAAATTGCTTAAAGCACTGAATTTACTGAAATAAAGCAAATTAGGAATAAAAGATCATTAAGCACAAGACGTAACAGACCTCAAGTAGCAATTATACAGGTATTAAAATGAGAGAAGCTGGAGCGCCATAATAAATTATGATAATAATTATGGCAACAACGCAATAATATGTATAATTTATCGTAAAGCATATTATATTCTCCACTAGGTAGATACCATAATTACTAACGTACTGACCACCCGAAGATAAACACAATCACTAAGAAGTAAAAAAGTACACATCTTAATTGACAATGAATTGACGAAGTGCCTCTAGACGTCTACTCGGTCATTTTGGGCTTTTATATTCTCGAATAACATGCGAGTACCTCGAAATTACATGAGTACAGAACAGAACCTACTATGGTAGGGTATAACGATAGTTTTTATTCGGCATAGCTCATATTTTGTCATCCCTATCCAGATTTTGGGACCTGACGGGTATAAAACATCAAAAAAATCGAATTATATCTACATCTTAAATTTTAACACATCAGGCAGCCGTGATTCCAGAGCTTTGATTACAATCAATTAAAGCAGACATTACAATCAATACAAGTTTAAATTTATCTTTATTATGTACTTGTATGTTTAGAACACTGCACTTCCGCGTTTTCCGAAAATTAATTTTTCTGTAATAGACTACAAATGTAAAATTGATTGACTGCACACAAGTATCCCAAAGTTTGCAGTGCAAGACCATTTAGAAGCACTGCAGTGAAAGGGGCATCTTTTAGGCTGGGGTATTAGATAACAAACATTTGCGCTTTTCATTTGTTTGATTAAAATTGAAAACTCACGAACCGCTTGTCGATCTTCCTCACATTCGTTATTATTATACTTGACATTCTCTCTTCACTCAACTTCAAAGGCTCTCCCTCGCAGAGCCTTTATGAAGACGTCATCGTCGTCGCTTCCGGATCTGGAGCCGAGGGACACAAGGCCGACGCCGGCTCCACAGAGCCAGAACACTTCTAGCGAGAGCATTGTGGGCAATTTTTTGTAAATCACGACGACCACATACATGTTTCCGAATGCCGAAAATCAATACCACTTAATACAAATATCCCACGCATTCACACATTACATGGACATCATGCAATCATTCGACACCAAATCAAGTAACTGTAGCCGGTATGTTAAACAAATTGCACATTTTTAAACATCTGGATAAACTCAACCTAATTTAAATACAGGAAATGCACTCACCTTATGCCAGATACCACCCATATCGGCGAAGTAATGGCACTCAGCGTAATTCGGTCAAACTAAATTTATACCGAGGCACAGTAAACCCTCGTAGTGATCGACCTGTGTAACTGGGAGTCCTGATTTTCCTGGGACATCGCAAATTTCAGTGTACGTATCCTCTACTTTTCTAATCAAAGCTTGTTTTTTTTATGTTACAGAGTGTACTGAGTGATACGCCCGACCATAACAGAGTGGCACTGCGCCCGACACCCGAGACAACAGATGTTGATGTGACAAGTGTCTTGTACCCGGTAATTTTACTAGCTACAGTACCCTCATCTAGAAACATAAAACTGCATAACACTCCTATTCCACGGGACGATATCTGGCACTGCGGTGGTACCAACCTAAACGACTCAGTATCGAGTCTACCACCAAGTAAACGTCATAACGTCAATATGATCAACAACTTATAGGTTATTGTTAAGATATTCACTAATGACAATTTGGTTAAATTAATAACATATGAATTTGTTGTCCCCAAATTTACGCCAAATATTCCGGCTGTACGACAACGCTAATTCCAGAATTGTATTGAGATTCTATTGGCTATCATTCAACTGCGGTAGGTTACGATAATAGCAAATAAATTATTCTGGAACAATGACCGGATAGTGGAGGAAGCAACTTTATTGTCTGAATAAATGACGCTTATTCTAGCATACAACTGGCAGAAGAGGCTTGTAGTCTTGTACATTAATAAGTCACGATGTGAACACAAGGATTTATATGCCTGCTTCAATTTTCAATTCAAAAGCACCGATTTTCAAAGAAAAAATCAATATGCTTTAGAGATACGTAAAAGAGTTATAATTAGAGTCCCGGTAAGGCCAGAAAAATCGCTACATACAATTAAAGCAATACATTATATTATGATACATATGAAGAAAGAAAACTTGTGTTCCCACTGAACCATGTTTATAAATATGTTATTTTATGTACTTTTCACTATTTTATATTACGTACCAATCATTAATTAGATGTATTGATACGGACGTGTATAGAGTCTTTAATTGTTAGTTTTGTATGCCCATAGGATTCGATAAAAGAAGTAAGTACTTTATACATAAACTCAGTGCAGCCAAACAACAAAAAACAGCCAGCAATAGACTGACTTCACTTGATGGTAAGTATCGCCTACAGTACGAAAATGTAAGTTACAATATGGTTGCTAACATGTGACACGAAGATGTTAAGTCGTGAGTTAACATCGTCGTCTCACATCGACGTCTTAGATATTGTGGTATCCAGTAATGAAACTACCTGTCTGAAGTCACGGATTTCTGTATTTAACCTTTTTCTATTAATTAGTTAAGTATTAATATTAATGAACAATCGAGCCGGCCCTGTTGTCTAAACGAAATGGTTTTATGTAACTTCTGCCATATTGGTAGCCAAAATCAAGGGCTTGACAACCCCTTAGAAGTAGGGAATCACCTTTCTTTTCAGATAATTAGGAAAGTCAGCCTGCAATGTCCTAACCTAAAATCGTACAGAGTGATTTCCAATATGTGGCCTAAAATGGGATCTAAAATGAACATTCAGAGTCAGACCACTAAACGATAGAGGCAGTTTCATTTTACAAGTAGGTAACTAAGCAAATTCTCAAAGCTTGCATATTGAATGCATCGAGTGGCGTTAATTAAATCACAGACCAAGTACGGTTTCCCAGCTATGGCCGCCCATTCCGCCCACACGACAAATCCTATTAAAGGACATCACGCAGTGGGAACATGTGATAAAAGTCTGGCTTTAACCCAGTGCTCATGCTTAAGTGGATTAGCAAATGAGAACTAAGTAAAGTAATGAATAAGAAACATGTGATTGGAATGGAAATGGGATTATTAATTTTGACTATACTAAGCGAATTAACTTTGTACTTAATTAGTTTTCTTTACTATGGAAATCCACATATTTCTGTTTTTTTTGTCCTTTCAATATCTGATGAGTTCATTTATGTTTTTCAAATTTATATTTTTCTGTTTCCCGCGATGTTTCCTGCGTTATAAAATATTCTCGCGACGCGACGCACATTAAGTATTTTAATAAAGTATCACACAATATTCTCGATCCTCCCTAACTTAAGTTCAAAGTAGTAATGAAAAGTACCCTTCTGAAAAAAAGGATATTACAGTGTTACCGATTATTTAGCCGATAACATTTTTTGGTCTCAATGTGCTCGCATTGTGTTAAATAAATAGTTTAGAAGATCATATAGAATTATATAAATTAGACATATGACAGTTATGGTAAAAACCAATAGTATTATATAAATTTGAGATGAAATGAGAACCATGTATAACCCATTTTTTAAACGATTTCCTTGACGGAGTCTTCTCAATAGATAACAACCCTCCGAACCGGTGGTAGATTCATTAAAATTAACTTCTTGATGATTAAAAAGTGTCATTTAATGATTTATTTGAATAAAGCATGTTAAAGCAATAAAGCAAATCGTACATGAGATTTTAAAATACCTCCGCTCGAAGCATGTGAGTCGGAAATTGTACAAATTGTATGACGCAAACGACTCTTTTGACTTTTATAAAGGTACATAACACCATAAACCTGATGTAGCGAGTATCATGCAAAATGCATAAATTAAATTACATTTTAAGTGTCTTTGGACTGCTTAAACGGTTTAAAAATTAGTATTAACGAGTGCCAAAGTCGCAATACTGGCTTGATGAGATAATAGCATTATAAATACCAGAGGTCATTAACGTTTTAACCACAACCTTGAAACCCACTTCTTTATACCTAAAGCCCAGCGGAAGTATGTTTATCGGGCAAGAAGAGTCGCACATACTTATGCATCCGTCGATAAAGTACGACTTGATGCGAAGGAACAGTTTGTTTTCTGTTTAGGGTCTACGTGACAAGACATGATTATGAGACTATGAGGTATATTTTATCAGAAATGATTTAATCCGCAAGAGAACTAAAGTTACCGACATAGCCCGCCGGATCAGCAAGTTGAAGTGGCAGTGGGCTGGTCACGTATGTCGTAGAACCGATGGCCGTTGGAGCAGACGAGTTCTGGAGTGGAGACCGCGTCTTGGCAAGCGTAGCGTAGGACGCCCTCCGGCCCGATGGACCGACGACTTGCGGAAGGTCGCTGTGGGAGCTGGATGAGAAAAGCGGAGGACCGGGATATCTGGCGCAAAATGGGGGAGACCTATGTCCAGCAGTGGACTGCGATAGGTTGAAGAGAGAGAGAGGTATATTTACCAGTACCAAAAAATCGCTATGAGATGCTTATTGAATGTAACCAATAATTTACGTAAAAGAAAATGGAATTAATTACTGGATGAACATAACATTATCATAAGCATTATCTATATCTAAGGATTCGAGTCTGCCATTGGGAGTTATAAGAGCACATCATATCAAGTAGTCTTATGTTGAGAAAACTAATTTTATTTTGTTTATATCGATGATGAATCCGTTCCTACGCAAAATACCCCTTTCGCAAAACGTCCTTTTCATAGAATGCCCCTTTCGCGAAACGTCGCTTTTGTTAAAATGTCCCTCCTTTATCAACAAGTATATAATTCAATTCGTACATAATATTCAATAACATGAAATCTTTATACGAAGAGTCAAATGATTATTTTTAGTTTTTTGTTTTGTCTGAATATAAATGATTGTTCCAAAAAGTATTAGGATATCTGGAACAAGTAATAATTTCGAGAATGAACGTGTTGAAGGAGATGAGGCTGAAATTGGCAGAAAATTGTAGCAGAAAAAACGCGATGGTCAGTGACGAAAAAAGCCTAGGTACCAAAAAAAGGTTGTTTTCATTCATAACCTTTGACTGCAAATATTTCAAATAATATTAACATATTCTATTGAAAACAGGGACCAAGTCCTATTTCGGTCCTGGCCAACCCATTTTTTCTGTTAGAATTTTCTGCCAGTTTCAGCCTCATGTTGAAGGAGCAGGAATCTATTTCTGCTATTAATTGTTAGATAAGTTGAATTAAAGATAATGTGCGTATTAACTGAAGTTTTATTTTAACTTTAAACATATTTACTTTTTTTTTTATTGATAATATACATAAAGACCTGCTCGTACATATTTGACTTTCTTTTTTGTTTTCATAGAACATTTCCATTTCATTTCAATTTAGGAAAAATGTATTGACTTAAGTGATAATCTTGTTGATATGATGGGGACATTCTGTTAAAGGGACATTTTACAAAGGGGGCATTCTGCGATAGGGTCATTTTGCGAAAGGGATATTCTGCGAAGGAGAAGATGAATCCATCCCTTTCAAACTTCAGATTGTTTGCAATCGTATGCGATGTATTTGTAATACGAGTTGATTTTAGTTTAACATATGACGAATGTTTAATTATAAATATACATCTTGTCATCATTTATTGGAACAAGTTAAACAGATTATAAAGTAGGTGAACTGACCTCTAACAACTTTTGACCGCATTAACCAGAATGATTGTTGAGTTGTGATATACTTAGGTGAGGAATATTTAAGTAGGAAAAATTAACGATATAATTAACATACTTGAAGTAACTCTTAATTCCCTTTATACGAAAGCAATGTTAAGCATTGGTTCCGGCTAGTACCTTAAGATGGTAGCTGTTGTACCTGGTGGGTAATTTTTCAATGGCTCCATAGTCAACATGTGTGATAAGACCTACGCCTCGTTATTGGCCGGCTGATATGTTTTATCTAGATATAGGGTACCTAAGATGTGTTTTTATGTATAAATTAATAATGTATGTTGTTTGTGCAAATAAATGTTTTATCTATCTGTCTGGGTGAAATTTTTGCGCCAACACTCATTTTGCTTTCATAAAATAATGCATAACTTCGAGCAAAAAAATATATAAATATACGAGTCTGGATTGATTTTTATTTTACATTATAATCTCGACACTGGAGGTCACTGTTTCGCCCAAATTCGAAGTTTGAATAAGAAATCTCTTTCATAAATTTTCCTTTGTGTTGGGCCGCTCTTTTTGTATACAGGACGTAATTCTTTAATATTTATTGGGTATTATGTGCCAAAATTATTTCGTATTACTCGAAATACCTTTTTCACATACAATTTTTTTCCGTCATAGACTTATCGTGGCAAAGAATTGGAAAATATTATTTGTAGGAACAGTTACCCTTGCGACCGTTTAAGCACGAGCGTATTTTTATAGAAAAAGTTGTTTTTAGATAAACACGTTTTAGTAACTTTTATTTATTTATTTCCGAGTCACTTAAGAGGGAGTTTTAGTGATATTCCCTATGTAAACAAAATAACACTAATATAAGATAAGTATTTAAGGTATTTTAATTAATAAAACAACCCCACGATTAAACATGACCTCAATCATACTCTATTGAAAAAGTTAATGGAATTGCCATCAGCAGGAGCAAAAAATGAAACTGTAAACAAGGAAATGATGAAAACTAACCGGCATTTCTAAGTCACAAGAATTAACTATTACATTTTCAAAGAGAGCCTCTAGTATGGAAAATTAAACTGCTTTTAACACCCAGGCATTAGTACTTACCTATATGCTTTATAAACAATTCTATTATTGTAAAATCTACTAAATTCGTCCAATGTTTGACACCGTCAATGACTTTCATTACCGAGGGGCCATCTTATAGTAAGCTGTCAAGCTAGCTTAGCAGTTTGCTTCCACAAAAAACTTGTGATTGTTTTGTTGTGGTTAATAAACAATAATGGTTTGAGTAAATTGTACTTCTACTGCTTTAATTTTTAGTAAATTTTCTTCTTCTTTAAATGTATGTATTCTTAAAAAATAGCTGCATTTAACTGAATTTATGAATGTTGGTAGAAAAACTATTAATAGGTACCTATAACATATTGCCACAATTGATTACTTTGTGTATTATTGTCTATTTACTACAGGTACCTATTTTTTAGTCTGTTAAAAAAATATATAGGTATTGATAATAAATTCCATGTGGAATGTAGCTAACAAAAACACATAGTCAGTAAAATTTTATTATGATAAAGGTTCAAATTGCTTTTAAATTGAAAACAAAAGGATAACTTTCAAAAAATCATAAAAGATTTTCAGCAGAAAGCTTTGTAAAGGTTTTGTTTTTTGGAAACCTTTATTCATATTACTAATAATTATTTTGATTATTCATAAATTATTTAATGTAAAAATAAATTATAGTACAAATGCCTTTCCCTATTTTCAACCTCTGTTAGAATCTTTACAATAAAAGACATTAAACATATTTTGTACTTCAACTAAAAGACTACTACTTCTACTATTATAAAGCCTTTTTAATGGTTCTACATTTTTTGATTAGTTCCAATGAGAACCAACTATGCATAATTTCAAAAAGTAATTAAATTCCTACTTTACTACAAGAAATACTTTCACAGCTTCCAAACAGAAAATAAAAAAATATCAACTGTTGCTTAACAGTCTTCAATTCAATGTTAAAACCTTGAAAGAAATTTGTGGTTAGACCACCCACCCTGTCACTAGCTTCCAAACTAAGGGGGGAGGGGGGTATCTACCCCCCAAAAGTGAAACGAAACCACGCAAATACTATATGTGTAAATTATTGCTCTAAATATGAACACCAATATTTTAATTTACAAAATCAAGATAATAACGCACAACGCCATTACATTAACACTCTTAATGTAAAGAGAAAAATATGTTTTGCTTTTTCAAGTGATAGACGGCTTACAATCAAAGGAATAAAATATAAATGTGGGTATAATCAAATCAAAGTAGTAGGTACTTACATTAAATAGCATACTATGTCCAGCCTGGTAGTTTGATAATTTTACTATTGTTATGTTGAAACCTAACAGTGATATTACAAACACAACACTGTACAGAGTATTTTTGCCATAAAAATCACGTCTACGTTTTCCTTTATATGTTTAAAATAAGTTAAACCACATAAAAAAAAGTTGAAACGCGAACTTATAGTGTTTTTTGCCTTAATACAGTTAGGAACAGCAAGTACAGCGAACGCACAGTAGTCACGATATACAGCGAAATACGTCTCATTCGCAGTTGCTCTCAGAACTGTTTGACTTGATGTTTTTGAAAACAAAGTGAAGTATAGACGAACGCAGGAAATGTCATTAGATTGTTATAGTTTTTATGTATTTCCAACTATGGATACCAGTTTTAAAGCCAAGCACAGCAGGCGTTAACTTAAAGCGTGAGTTCCAATGCCGTCCATTTAGTCTATTCTTTATGGCTCAATAACATTATTACCAGTTATGAAAAATCTACTTTAAATTTTGGTAAACAATTAGATGTATAGTCATAATACTTATTTTTAACTAGGAATAATTCAAGTGTTATTACTCACTACTTTTTTATGAAAGCCATATCATCTCGAGAAGGAGATCATAAATTAAAATATTTATATTAAGTCAAATCTATAAGGACCTATGTATATCTAGCTTAAATTAAATATCACACACATTAGGAAACATTTAAAACTTACAAATAATATAGAAAGCGTGAATTCATTAAAAAAGGATGGTTTGTCACCAGTAAACGTACAATTAAATAAAAATTGAAATCTTTATTTTGAGTTTCATTTTTTGTGTCCATCTTTTAATATATTGTTATTGAAAACAATTAACAAACACTTGGTTATTTTGGAAGAAAAGTATCTGTCTAAAACATCATACTAAGATTTGAACTCTTTAAAAAATAAGTATCAGATTGAAGAAGATTTATCGAGGTAAAGATATCAGCTAGATACTAGCAACATTATACATCCGTCCATCCATTTTCATTTCGCAAACTCAAAAAAACGACGACGGAAAAGAAAAAGACCATAGTTGTTGTTCGATAATAAATATATTTTCTTCATATAATGTGAGTCATTTGCTGTTTATGTTGTCAGTGTTTAATTTTAACAGTTTGAAAATACGGATTCATTATCTAAAGGTTTTTAATTGTGAGTATTGTGACATTTGATTGAATATTGTTTGTAAAGTGAGAAAGTGACCGTTGCGGTTGTCGCAGCGGCTGCAGATGTGATCTAGTTTCACATCTCACCTTTTATTGGGCACAGCTATAAATGAACCGGCTCGTAATTAACTATTTGTTCCGCTGTATAAGCTGCGTTGTCATTTTATACTCGAATGGTGTCTCATGTTGAATCGCAGTTTTCCCATAGTAAGATTTATTATTTCACGTTTATAGCGTGATAAAATACGCCTACCCCAAAAAAGAAAGTGACAATATATCAAACTTATATCGAATTCTTCTATACAGCTGCCTATTGCATGTTTTAAGCACACAACTCATTGTTCATTGGAACAAATGGTTTTTAAATAATTGAGTTACTTGTACAATTTTAGAAGAATAGACTAAAATTCTTAGTTTTAATGTACTAATAATATCAATGAACCTTGATCTTACAAGATGAAGGTGAGGTCAGCTTATGTCTTGAAAGCAGGTGTAATTTAATTTCAGGGTTAACATACATCCTTTTAAAGAAAATAGACATGCACTTATCATAATGCTAAGGAAATAGTATGTTTTATAAAAATCACTGTCTTTAAAGCCTGCTCTTTTATATGGCTGTAAATTATACAATATTTTAATTTTAACCCTTTGTATTGTTGAAGGACTGATCAATACCATACACAATGCATATTAAGCTGTTTCTACCACACAGCATTACAGTAAACAATGTGAGATGATATCTTTCTTTCTTAAATATTTATTAAATAAACATTAAATTGTTTGCAGGTAATAAAATAACATTGATTAAGACAATTACTCAACAGTACAGTTAAACTACTCCTATAAAAATGGAGGATGAAAATGAATATAAGAAATTGCCTACTGAAGACAAATGTGTACACAAGCTGTGGAAGGCCCGAGTGGCAGGATATGAAGAGGCCATAAAGTTATTTAACCAGATTGATGATGAAAAATCCCCAGAATGGAACAAATACCTTGGATTGATAAAGAAATTTGTCACAGACAGCAATGCTGTTGCTCAGGAAAAAGGTCTGATTTTTTTATTTATTCTAAACTAACATTTGACCCCAAAAATTTGGATACTTCTCTAAGTACTCCCTAAGTGGAATTATGTTTTAGTGCTCTACTTAGGCAAATTAAAATATTGAATCAAAAATGGACTCTTAACACTTTTAAAATCATACTTTATCATTATGGATGGTATCTCTTGTTACCATATGTTAATGTTGTACTTTTCTGACAATTGTTATTATTTTGACATTATTTTTATATTATTGTTCTATTAATAGTAATAATACATTAGCCCCCACTCTTTGGGCATATTCAATTAGTGTTAGCTACTATAATTTGAACCTCATCATATACACTGGGTAAGTTTACTGTAGATTTAGTATAGACTCTCAAGGCAATGCCGCCATAAAAGGCAATGCATTTTTAAGTTACACCACACAGTTACAAATAAGTACTCTGAGTGCTTTGTTATTATGTTGTTACTCTCAATTGGTTATGTTTGAGCAGAGATTTATATCTTCCTTGATGTTTATTAAACCATTTAGGTTGAATAAGCTAAAAGCCCTTTATTCAACCTAAACAGGTTGAATGTTAGAACACTGCATAGGTGTAGTTAGTGTTAGTAGTAATTGGTTGTGGTTTGATTTCATGCTTTTTACAAAAGAAATAAAAATTACTTTTAAAATCTATAGTCTAGTTCTATGACTATAACATGTCAAGTACTATTTCAGAATGACAATAAGAATACTATTGTTTGTGGGGTCAGTTGTCACCTGTGAGATGAGGCATTAATAATAAATATCCTCACACAGTGTCATCTAGTCCCAAGTTAAGTGTGTAGACTGTATTATGGGTACTAAACAATGGATAAATAAACTTATATACATTTTTTTGTTTTGTAAATACATACATATTATACATAGAAAACACCCAGACCATTACAAACAGACATGTTCATGCACACAAATGTTTCTACTGCCAAGATCGAACCCGGAACTCTTTGGTTTTGCAGTCGACCTCTCAACGGGACACCAAATAGGTCATCAATTTTTTTCATACATTTGATAGCCGACAATGAAAAAAAATTAGCGTATGTTAGGTTAGGATAAATGGATTTTGACTTTGAATCCAGAACAACCTTTTTCAGGATCAAGTCTATTTCATCACTGGCCATCACATTTTTCCGCTAGATTCAGTCTCATACCAAACCTCAGCGAGGCTTTGGCCATGTAATTTTCTCCACTGGACATCAATAGTGTTGTTCACCATTACACAAAAGATCCGGAGCATCTGTGCCTCATTGGTTTGGCCACATAACAATTTCTTTTCGAATTTTCAAATTATATGTTTAATCGACACTCTTATGGTGAAGGAAAACATCGTAAGGAAATCTACGCTCTCTGCGTAGAAATTCAAAGGTTGTGCATGAAGTCGGTCAATCGGCACTCGGCCGCGTGGACGACTGCGGCCTATACACCCTTTACGGTTAGGCTCCTGCCCCTCGGTGGGTACGTATAATGAGCTGAGATGATGACTCAAAAGAACCGCTGAAAGTAACCTATAAATTCCTTTCTTTACGTGCGTAGGTATCTCACGATGTTTTCCTTCACTGTAAGATCGTCAGATAAACGTGCATATAATTTCGGAAAGACATTGGTACATGGCGGGATTTACACCTGCACCCTTTAGATCGGACGGCAACAGCAAAAGCCACCGACGCTCTGTATAACAATTTATAAGTATTGAATTATTAAAAGTTTGAATTGTCAAGAGTGAATCGGTATGTCTGCGTTTTACCATTTTTACCACTTATTACATCAAACAGTGAGAGTGCTTTAGACCATTCTGTATAAATAGCTATATTTCTAGCTCGCGGTCATTTGGAAGAAAAGGCTAAGTTTGCATCTACGAAGCTCGCTATGCTCATCAGATCGCGGCGGTTTTTCATGTCGAGTCATCGCCTGCAACTTTATAAGGCGCAAGTTCGGCCGCACATGGAATACTGCTCCCATCGGGCGGGAGCGCCGCAATACCAACGTTTTCCTCTTGACCGCATCCAAAAGAGAGTGGCTCGAATCGTCGACGATACAGATCTTACTGACCAGCTGGACCCTCTGAGTTTGCGTAGCATCGTGGCATCTCTTTACATTCTCTACCGCTTGTATCACAGGTAGTGCTCAGATGAGCTGTTCGGGCTTATTCCTGCGGCTGAGTTCCACCACCATACATCTCGAAGGAACTCCAAATTTCATTCTCACCACCTGGATGATTGGAGGTCTTCCACAGTTCGATTCTGTCGTCATTTTCTGCCACGTAGGACAAAACTGTGGAATGAACATTATCTGGAATACGACCTAGCGTCCTTCAAAAAAAGAGCGTACACACTTTTAAAGGGCCGGCAACGCATTTCTGGGACCTGAGGTTTGCAAATGTCCATGTGTGGCGGTGTCACTAACCTCCTGTTCAATAAAAAAAAAATCTTTGACGATGATAAAAATATACTTCTTCAAGGAGAGTAACATCCTGTCTATACTACGATTTTGCCAATCATATTTCTTCCTAGTCGATGCAGCAAATTGCAAGATATAAATAAATAAAAAGGGCATGATGAATGATAATGCACTTAACGTTGTTTATTGTCTAATTTAAGTAAGATATCAGAATTTGTTTTTCCAAGGGCTTTGATCTATTTCCAGATTTAATGTTACTTTATGAATGTTAAGAGTATTTGACCAGGTATGTTCTTAGTAGCTACTCCATCTATGACTCATTATAGTAAGTTCCATTGAACCTTGGAAAAATATCTTTGCATTTTCAACAAAATAATACTTAGCCTATTATCGCTAATCTGTCGTCACGTTTATGTTTATGTGACTTAAAGTATGGCATTAACACGTGCACGTGGGTACCGATCCACATGCCTTTAATCCCTTTATGATGAAGCTGAAGTATATCTTATTAGGTATAGAATGTGGAGTTTTTTTGGGTAATTGACCGTAAAGAGGTAGTTTCTTGATGAGATTTATTTAGTTACATTGTGATCACTTTGGGGTTCGTACTTTAAAGGGAAAAAACCGAAGCTTTTATAACATCTCTTTCTTATGTCTGTTTGTCATTTTATCAAGTATGTA
>PQWD01005719.1:0-20206 GCA_019425675.1 Leucinodes orbonalis
CTGATTAGAAGTTTTGTTGTTTTCTTTTTTTGATTCTAATAGTGCTTCTTATTTTAACTTGATTATATTTTTTAATCAAAAGTTATTCATACAAAAATACTATAAATAATAAAAAAATCGTTATAATCATCATAAAACATAAAAAAAATATAAATAATGATAAAAGATTTTTTTATCACATATATCAACTTATAACATAACGCAGTCTGTATTTTCAAAATGGTATTTTATGAGTAACTACCTACTGGTTTAAAGAGGCAAAAGTACATTAAAGAAAAAATAATCAATTGCTTAACACAATATACCCATAAAAAAACAACCAAATTTGAAAAACCTGGTCGTAACGTCCAGCCTTCTGATGCTACCCCAAACGTCCCAAAACATATATTAATAAAATAAAACTGTTGTAAAATATAAAACCCAAAGGACAGAATATCGATGCAAAGCATAAAGTATTCTCATATGAAACAAAGCTTCAGTATACACGCTCATGGGTAGAAAGTTTCAAATAAAGGAGAATACGAATGAAACTAGATTCTCAAACGATGAGTTCGCCTCAAAAGTTTGTATTGAGTTTAAAAGATAGAAAATTTCATTTCTGTACGTTCCTAAAGTCATGGTTCAACTTTTACATTACGTTGTTAATTATTATAAAGTGTGTTTTGATTTAACAAAAAAGTATGCCTTAACCACTGGCTATTTGTACTAGTTTATTAACAAGTACGTTTACGTATTTTCGTTGTTTTATTTTGGCTAATAGATTTTGGAAGACTTGAGGAATTTGTGCGAATTTTACGACCCAATAGCTGCCGTACTTGGCAGTATATACCTACAGACACAGCCAAAATTATCAAGGTAGGTAGTAGTCCGTAACTCCCTAATGATTAATCAAACTGGACTAGAGTGTTTCTTGCGGTTTGTATATTTATGTATTAATACCGACTTTCATAAGAGAATCCTTGAAAACATAAAAAAAAACAAACAAACCATGCAGACGTAGGCAAATAATAAGTAGGTAGAAAACTGGCCAGTGGGTGAAATCGGCCATTCGCCAAGTTGGTCGGCAAATGCGGCGCTTAACGATTAGTGATTGTAGGAAATGAGCTATAGCGAACCCACGGCACACAATTTGAACTGTTGAGTTCAAATTGTGCGCCGTGGATAATTATCTACTTGTACATATAATGATAAAAATGATAAAAATATAGTTTTTATCATTTTTAAAAATAAAATGATAAAACTATATTTTGCATCTTTGCTATATATGATATACCTACCTAGTGACTCAATAAATAAATGCTTAGAAATGTATAAAACATTTGAAATTGTGCCTAACTAAGACTTTTTTAGTTCAACAATTTATGCTAGGTACATTAAAAAGCTAAGGTACCTAAATTTTGTTTCGATTTTAACTGTTTGTCAAGATTTTTTTTTTGTTTCATATATTAAAAAAAAAGGTGTTATATGTTTTTATATGTTTTATTAGTAATTTGCACATGCATTGACTTACAAAATTGTGCATTTTATAACAAGCTCGTAAAAAATAAAATATCGTAGAAAATATACATATTTTTTGATTTCTAGTAAAAAATAGACTTTACGGATAACACTGTATAGGATAAGATACCATATGCAGGAGCATTCAGTATTTTTAATTGAAATAGGTATTACACATAAAATAGCCACGAGTACAATTCCACGGCGCTAATTCAAGCGCTCAAACTGCTCTACAATTTTTAACTAAATAAGTAGATACAAAATGTGAAAAAGTACCTACTAAAGGCTTAAAATTAACAAAGTTCCTTAAGCGATATTATCTTAAGAATTTAAGTGTACATAATTTACATTCCAGCCAAGTTAACCAAACTAAAGTATCATCATATAGGTACTCGACGCGAAAACTCAGTAAAATTACGGTCGAAGCGCCAACTTTATTAAAGCTTAGTGCAACGAGTTGGCACTTGTGAAATCCAATTTCAGAAGATTGCTGTTGGGTCTAGCGTCGATGCATGTTTTGCAAAAAAAGATGTAGCCCGATGTGACCGTTTAAACTTCAAGTGGACATAAATAAGGGCCGCAATATTTGGCGGGCTCGGCTCGGCGGGCGGTGTGCGTCAGGCCAATACATTGCAAATAAAAACTTTAACCCAACCACACAAGTCGTCCTTTACATCGAAGAGGACAAAAAACCTTCCAATTTACAATCAAGGAAATATAGCTCTTGGACTTTGAGGACAAAGCATGTTTTCCCTAAAAGATATTGGAGGAGTATTTACAAAATTTCTTTGCCAAACTGTACCGGTTGTAGCATCAGTTTTGGGAACAACATGGATTAAAGAAATTCTTCTGGGCGTAAATTTCGAATTATGCAACGGGTTTCACGCTAATTTGAGCTCAGGTTGGGTGAGATTTCTCTTGAATTTTCGATGTAAGTGGATATAAAATACATATTAATATTCGATTATATTAAGAATGAGCTGCTGCAACATTTAAAGTTAATTATTGAAATTGACATGATTTGATCGAATCACGAGAACGCAGTTGAAAAGTTAATTTAATAAATAATACAACAGTTTTCATTATGTCGTGATCACATGTTATTGGGATTAAAAGACTCTTTAAGATTATGGTAGAACATTTTGTTTTATACTGCCGTGCAACTGAATGATTTAGTTCTACTCAAATCTCTATAAATCCTACACAAGCAAAATAATATTTTATTATAAAAGCTTAAATTAACAAATGCTATCTTTGAGGTGGTCTTATAACTATTAAGCTATAGGTAACAACAGATCATCTTTTAAGCATATTAAATATATGCTTAAGAGTAAGTAAAAAATTACAGTTATATATTACATTGTTGTATTAGATGTAGGTTAACTAACATTTAATATTTCTTCTTCAAACTGAAACTCTTATTAGAAAACGTAAGTATCTATTCCAAAACAAAACCTTTGATTGCCAAAGCTTTCACGGAGACGCCCACCTCGGGACACTTCTCATTCCGTCAACATTCCCCTTTTATGTTTCTATCCGACCATCGACTTTCAATTTCTACGCGCGACGTTTTCTCGCAATACGACAAAATAACCGAACCATTGAGAAGCTGAACCCACCTTTCGGCCTTAATACAGCTCAAGAGATTTCACCCTTGTCCGTCCCATATACGCGGATCACGTAACTCCAGGAATATCTTAGAGACAGGATGGCTTTCCTTTCGGCTCCATTTGGCGGCCCAAGAGACTTATTATACTGTGTATACACGAGATACGAGAAATATTTTGTTCAAATATAATCAGGGCTGGGAGTTTCGGCCAAACAATGCCTTCGGTTTTATTCGGCGGTATATGAAAGGATCACGGAGGACGGTATGACGAAATGCAAATGTTTAACTTTATATTGGATCGGGTCCTTTGTGGTTCGCTTTTCGCGAAATGAGGACGGTAAATAAGTATACAGCGAACAACAATCTCTGGAGATTTGAACGAAGTATATACAATCGTTTAGCTTTTTATTTATATTACTAATTTCTTTATATATACATTGTATAGCTCACATTTATTACCTATATAGGTGAAAATGACAATAAACAGAAGGTAAAAACACTTACTAGCATTATGAGTTATATACCTACTCGTGGGTATAAAATGTTAACATAAACTATTTATATCTATGTCTTCATCGAACTAACTGAATGCTCAAAAACGACTGTTTTTTATTTATCATTACATTTACATATCAATAATAGGTAACTTTATATTTTTATTAAATTCTGTATTTTTGTCCTTCTGTCGCTGTCAGGTAAAATAACCTGAAAGACTATATATATGCCTTCTCTCTATTTAAATAATATCAACAATTTCGGCCAACTGAAACCTTAAAATAAAAGTCATTGTCAAACTTAACGCCAATTCTCCGATTCGACCGCGCCAGCGCGGCACATCGCCCGAATACGAATTTGCAAATTTTATTTTTAAAAACATCGGTACGAATCCCTGAATAACAATTTTTCCCCGGCTCATATGTGTGTAAACAAGGTAGACGCGGCCCTCAATAATATAAAACATGAGCTCGTGCATCCCCCGCGTATATTTTGCCTCCCTGCCGACCCACCTGACACGCTCCTCTTACTATTTCACGTGGATAGTTATGGTGATAGGTAAATGGATGCCTAATGTTCAGTATTATGGTGAAAGTAAGCATGCAGTGAATGCAGTTCTATGAAATAAAGCCGAAAAACAATGATATAACTTTATCTATTTGGATAACTAAAATCAATTACCTACTTATGTTAATGTTCCTTCTTTCAACTTACATCATTATTCCAAATTGCTTATTTAGCATACGATTTTTTTATTTTAAAAATTAAGTGCTTACATACCTAGAAACTTATTATGTATGTATGTAACTTAAAACGTTATTTCTATACGAGACAATTATGTACCTGACTTTCATCATCATCAGCCCCACCGACAGGCACGAGACTAACCGTATAGGGTGATGAGGTCTTAGTCGATCACGCGGGCCCAGTGCGGTTTGGCTGACTTCACGCACAACCTTTGAATCTCTCCGTAGGCGTGGGCAGGTTTCCCCACGACATTTTTCTTCACCATAAGAGTGTCGGATAACGTTCATATATTTCGAAAACACATTGGTATGTGGCGGGACTTGAACCATCGCTCTCCCGGTCGGAAGGCAACAGTCCACACCATTGACTGACCGAGCTGTCTTTGGAAGCCAAACTTTGACTTAATTATGTAAGAAGGTATATAGACTTATATTTATTTTAGTATTTTTGATCTCGCGATCTCGTAAGGTTATATTTAATACATAATTATAGCCAGACAGTGATAGTATAAACTAAATAACTGAAACTAATAAATTTATTATTCCAGAATTGATACCAACAACAAATAAGACGAGGAGATGTAAAAGCACATCGTGGGATCGGACCCATATAGTTAATATGAAATAAGATGGAAAAAGTCATAGTTTTGCGGGGCAAGAAATGTATGTACGAGGGTCACGTGCCAGACCAATGGACTCTATAGCCGAAATGACGCTCCCGGATAACTTGGATAACCAACCGATACCAAAGACTAAGCCAAACTCTGGTACGTTACAAATAATGGCTCCCTTATTAGAAACCCTAAACTAGATTGCTATGAAATACAAAACCTTAAAACAAAACCTCATGTTTAAGCTATCGAATATTATTATAAATGTTTTTTTTTGTAAACTTACTAAAGAACGCCGTTTTTTTAAAAAAATGTTCACGTTTTGAATTATCAACAATAATGTTTACTCTCCATGTGCATATTTCATAGAGCTAAGCTCTATACGAACATGATATTATTTATGTTTTTCACCTAAATTAATAAATGTTAATCACCAGTTTCCTTTTTTTTCATAGTGTATTGATGGCAAATATACAATCATTAAGCATTTGCTATCGTGGTGTACGGATTTGTAAGTTAATTTTTGGAGTTTGTTTTCTCAATATGAAACACTGTTATATAAATACTTAATTACGTATCTAAGCCCAGTCAAAAAAGCTTCCCTAAATCCAGTGTACAGACCGACCGACACATTTTAATTCTATAGAAGCTATAAACAACATTAACTACCTTGTTAACAAGCTTTCTGCAATAAACATACTCTTTGACGGAACCCTCGACACGTCCGAAGTTAGACGTCAGCCGATCGGAATATTATACGGGGGCCGAACATTTTCGATGGTACTGACTGATTCGATTAGCCCTGGATACTTGAGGTTTACATTATGACGTCATCTCACGTTGACTTAATGGAGGCAATAAGTTATCTATAGTTAGGATTAGTAAAGGCAATCTTAAAATATAATAGGCTTCTCATAAGTAATTACCTAGCCACAGGTGTTCTGTTTTATTCTATAGTAGGTATTAATATTGGCTTTCTAATATTTTAGGTAAATATTAGAAAGCCAATATTAATACCTACTCTCCTTACATAGTAAACTAAGTAAACTTCAAGTTTGTCAGTGTGTAAAAGTAATTAAAATTTCTGGATGTAATATGTACTAGGTATAGGTAAGAGGCTTAAAGAGCCAATGGTTTTTTGTTGTATTTTTTTCGTAGTAGGTACATACACTACACTTCAACGTTCATTATTCTAGTCTTATTCTAGAAAGTATTTTACGTTTTTGAACATTATTTATTTTTATTATTCTTTGAAATTGAATAATATATCCAAATAAAAAGCAAGGAGTGTTCTTAAAGTTTCTATTAGTAATACGTTTAAAATAAAATAAAAGAAAGAATGCGAAAACAAAAATAGAACAGAGGAAATCCCAACACCGCCAGCGTTTTAATTCCTGTAACTGGCCAACTGCGCTGCGATCGCGCCGGGAACTTTTCGAATTTATTTTTCAGATGGGAATATTCGCTGGCAGCAGTGCAAAACATTTTGCGCTCCCAATGCGGACTCGGGGAGCTCCAGAAACGGTGTGCACCTAAGCGATCTATGTTGTGTATTAGCACTACCAGAAAACTTAGTTTATATTTTTCTTGAGCTAAAAGAAAATGTCCGAACGTAGTTCTATGTTCGTTTTAAATTTACCGTTTCCTCTTCCAAAATGATTATGGACTATTTGACATAAAACAAGTTCTAAAATAAATACGCAGGATTGAATTTGGATTGTTCTTTAACGAAACTTATAAATAATGTTGTTATTTTAAGTACATATTTAGTGTTACGACAAGTCAAATAAATTTAAAATAGGTTCTACTTGTAGGGTGTTCAAGGTAGTGTTTGAAACGATTTATGAGCTGTTAAGTACATAACTACTTACATATTGTCTAAGTAACTGTACCTACGGGAAAACTTACTCACTCTCTGTACCTACATTAAATTGAATAGGTATCTATTTGATAATATAATGTTTTTAATTTAAATTTGCTCATCTGATCTCAAATTGCTTGCGGCCTAGAGTTATCACCTAGATCTATCACTTTCAATTATGTCAGACGTCGTCGTTCTGTGTAATTTATCGTGTCGTAGATAAAATATATTAAAATTTATTCAAATCATATGCTGCTAGCTCGTGGCATTTGCCTTTAACATTGACATTGCTAATAGCAATAAATTGATAAAACACTATCATTGCTACTAAACACGTGGACTCGGGTTATATTTTATGTTATGTGTGTTTATTTTTTTCATGTATCGTTATTTAAGTATACGAATGTCATAGGGCAATAATATAAAATAAACATGATAGTGTTAATTACCGCTAATATACCGTTTAATAATTTTAATACGTATGCTTTAGATATTATTTGTTTCAATAATTTAATTTATCCTAAGAGCAAATTCATATTAGAGAGATAGTAATGTATTTATATGACCCCATGTCTTGTAAATATCTATAAACGGTCGTGTCACAACCATCACGCAATAAAACCGTACGCACCTAAGACTAAAAATAATTAAAAACATTCTTTTTTGAAATCCCGTGAGTGTTCGAAAAGTGTCACAAAAAAAAATCGAATATCACGCAACAGCCGCACACTACTGTGTGGAATTTATTTAGTTGACAGGTGAGCCGCCATTGTGCCCGTATGTACCCCGCCCCGCGCCTGGCGTCATTGACATGGAAATGAAACGGGCCACGCTCGCGGGCCGAATGTTGTTTATCTCGGATTGGCTCCGTTTATTCCTCTTTGACAGACAGGTTCCAATTCCGAACGGAATTCCGTTTGTGTTCATGCAATTAGGTATGCTAACGAATGCGCGTGGTTTTGTGAAATTTCATTTTTTTTAAATCGAATCCGCGAATCGATTTCGGTACATGCACGGGTGTGTTGAACTTTGCGAAGGTTTTTTTATTGGAGCGTTTCAGATTGGCGATTCGATTTAGGTGATATGCAAATTCAGATTGCTGTTCTTGTAAAACTGTAACTTGCATTGTTTGTGTAAAGTATTGGTTTTTCTGTACCTTTATAGTAACTGTCAGCTCATGTGTAAAAAAATGCACAGAAATCATCATTTAAAAGTCTTAACATTACCAAATAGGTAGTGATTTTAACTTTTTTTAAATTCCATATAGCTTATTACGCTAGGACGTTATGGTATCAGATTGTCACCTTGTGTATATATAATACTTTGCTGTAGATAATCGAAAAGATATGGTGTTAAAAATTCACAATAAGCGTTTCAATTTCTACGTAAGTATATTCAATTATTGAGAGATACAACATCATAATTAAGAGCTTTTTCTATTAAGATTAATTCATGAATTTGTTCGAAAATCGATCTTAATAGGTATTACATATTGGTTTGGAATCAAAATACAAGAGCAGTCTGCCATGCATGATATAACGTACTAACTCTCAGCACATAAAGTTAAAAATTCCACCAGTCTAATTAGCAACCTCATCTTAACTGCCACCTAACTTTCCATAAGTAGGCCACTGACCTAAATAACAGTAGTCCAACTTGGACAGTTTGGTAACTTGTTCGTAATTCATAAAATCGATAGATATTTGCCGGGCGCTGTTGCCACATGGTAATATTCATATATCATAATATATATATATATAGGGCAAATATTTACCGAGCGTTTGTTCCTTTTAGGTAATAAAATGACGTGTAAAGTGCATCAAATATTCGTAGGAAGGTACATACAATTCGAACGTGCTTATGATACCTAAGATTGGTTTAAAAAAAACGAGAATGTTTATTTGTTGCTTGGATACTTTGATCTTTACTGAATTAACTTAATAGTCTAAGTACGTATGTAATTCTCAATATAAAACCAAAATACATTTGGTAATATAAAAATATATGCCAATTAGAACTAGTCCTAAAATGTTTACCTTGGTATTGATCTATCTCAAACTTTAAAGATTTTTTTTAGATGAATCTTTCTCTGTTGGTCGCAGATGTCCTTCACAGTTTCACCGGCCAAAGTTTAAGGACTTGAGCCGCGTCACTTTACTGTTTCGGAATGTACTAAACGCGGTCTCGAACTTTATGTCAAGCTCTGAAGGCCATCTGCAGCCGGCCATCAATTCAAAAAGGATTTTATTTCCAATAGCATTGCTTATATTATTAAAAATCTGGTCTGGTGTTGCTTGACCTGCCTACTAACAAACTTTTTCATTTTTATCTAAATTGGCTCACGTTTCATGTTAGCGCGTTGATGCTTAATAATAGTGCCTAGAATTAAGAGGCCATTATGAATGAACTATGCTTTAGCAGATTATACCTTGATCAGACATTCAGATAAAATTGATCGGTATTTTTCTTCTCAGGCCATTGAGAGGTTTCAGCCTGAAATTTCTAAACCAAACTAGGCAAGATGGCTCGAAGTTATTTTCACTATGGGTTCTCCAATGGGATTCGATCCCACGGCTCCGGGATCAAGCAACCAGTCAAACTCAAAGCTCAGACCACTAGACCATGGAGGCAGTAATAGTAAAAGGCTAGTCGAAGTGGTCGCCAAGACCTAAAACGGTCGGATCATTCATATATTCATGGCGCTACCTGATCGAGCAACATTTTGCCAATAACAGGAGGTATAGAGCTTGTCTTATAGTAGACAGTAGAGATTCGGAATATTTGAAGTATTATGTCCAGCACTAAACAAAATAAAAAAATTAACTCAGACATCTATACCAAAACAAAGCGAACTTTCTTCCCTAGACTGTGTGTTCGGAGCGCATGTATGTACGCATGCTCTAAATACATGTACACTATCCTCTTACATAGACAAGATCTAAACTTATACAAACATGTCATGCTTGGAAAATTAAGGTACCTAGGTACTTGGGAATCGGACCTGGAACTTTTCGTAAAGGCGCACACTTCTCAATAATTAGGTAAGTACATCAACTGCGCTGAATCGAAGATACTTTTGACAGTTATTATTTACTTTTATAAGTCTATTACTACATAGACATAGAAATCTAAATACTCGTAGATACTACACTATAATCACATAAGGCAATTTACTAAGAAATTGACACAGTCTGTGTGCTATCCAATTTATCTAGAATATCGAAGCCTTTGCGTCACTTTCTCGATAAAGCCACCGGTGTTTTACGTCTCAATTTCCATCGAGCAACGGTTCTTGGATGAAATCAATAACGAAAAGTCTCAATTTTGCTATTTCCATAACTTAAAAAAGAAAAATGTTCCCCACAATCCTTTGAAGCGTCTACAATCTCGTTACGATATCGTTTTAACGAAATGGCCCATCGGCGGGATAGCTTATAAGTAAATACCTACTGGATTCTACGCGTTGGGGGTGAATCAGTAAGCTTGGGTTCAAATTACTATTTTTCGCAAGTCACGTCTTCTTGCAAGCTTATCTGGCGTTAGGTTTGATGATAATAAGTGATACCACAAAATATCGACGCCGTAGATTTACGGGTAACTGGATATGGCAGTGGCTTTTAAATCAATTAAGTAATTACTTCTACTTCAATCTTTAAACCGCTTTAGCGCATAAGTTTTGATGTACGTTTGTTGTGTTAAGTACAAATGTGTGTGATGTGACGAGCCATGGATATTGAAATCAAATTACTAAATGGTGAAGCACCTAGCCTCTGCTCAATATTTATATTTATTGAAAAATAGGTTGGACACTTTGTGGTGCAAGAATGATCATTCTTTGTCGCTTCTAGTGACTTTTTAATTATTTTCTATTATTTATTTATAAATTAAATTTAAATAAAAATGTTAATTTGCTTCATAGTGATGGTCATCAAATCATCATCATTAAAATCTTTCATACCATCAAACGATCCAATCAATCACTATAAGTGATGATTGGTCATACCTTACCTCTTCTAGTACTCTTAAACCCTATATCCAGAACACACGAGGCGTCCTCTCCGAGTCAATATCAATAAATGGGAAGTTGGGAAATTGGATGTGTTGTGGCTCGTCGCGGCCGAACCACGCCGCGGTAATAACATAGTAATGAGTCGATCTCACCACTCGTAAAAATATGGACCACCTTCTGGTCTATGGCTAAATATTTAACACGAGTAGCTCAGGTAGTGATGGCATGTTTCATGGAAATAGGGGAAAGTCTGTTTGTTTGTTATGGTCGTGTATCAAGTGATATGACAGTTATTATCTTGTAATATATATAAACATGGTGACTGACATAGTGATCTATTAACGTACAGACCTAACCACTGAACGAATGGAGACGATATTTGGCATGCAGGTAAATATCATGACGTAGACATTCGCTATAGTTAAATAATTTTAGTGTGGAAATTCATACTGCCTACCTATGAAATAAATAAAAAACAATCCAAACCGAAAGGCAATAAGGTAGAATTGTTTTAAGACGTAAGCCGCCCTACAAAGTTATCCGACTATCTGACTTGGTTGAGATGGTGGCCGTTGTTTGTTTAGCAGTGATCTTTTTAAGATGGCCTGATGATGACAATGGTGATATCTCAAAAAAATATTTGAAAATATAGGCTAAACTAAGGCAATAAATAACATTAAAATAAGACTTCATACACATAGAATTGTATCTGATGATTTCATTCAATTGTGAGCGGAAATAAAATGTAATAACTGTATCGAAATAAATTGGACAGTTTTGAACAAAGTTACTGTCATTCATACTTGCTATAAACACGGATACATACAATGCAAAAACTAGGTCGCATTGACGTCACATTTATTTGAGTATAGGAAGGTATGCTTTTCGGTCATACCCAAAATAGCAGGTCATACATTTTGAAGTACGAAAAAATAAAGGACGAAAATATCCCAAGATGTTATTTTCATAATATCACGGACATAATTTAATAAAAAACTATTTTTTTTTGCATACAACACAACACCTACCATTTTATCCAGGGCTGGCATTCCACGTGCGATCTGAAACAAATTTAAAACATTCATAAATCAATTAGAAACATTTAAACTAAATTACTTATATAACGCCAAAGTGTTCCGCTCCGTTGCATCAGCCTAAGGATTGATTTGACATTGGCAAGCCACGCATGCGTACTGCCCTAATTCTGTATTAGAATAACCACAACTGAGACAGAATATACGAGTAACGTGCAAGTTTGAGTAGGACGATTATATTCTATGTGTGTTTGCCGTAGACGGGTTGAAACATGGCCGCGGTTTATTGCAACTGCATGCATTTTAGAAGATGTTGGATGCGGGACCCGTTTTTGGATATTGAAGGCAATAAGTAGGTAGGTGTTTTGTGACTCGATATAACTAACTCCACTGGTCTTATATTTTACGTATTTCTATGTTAAAATATGTAATAATACCTATATAACAAACCTACTATAATCTAAACAAAATTCAGACTCAATGTTTAAAATTACTACTGTAAATATCAACCCCTTTTTTAAAATTTTGGAAGATTTTTGTAATTTCATTCATAATTATTGTTCTCCAGAAGCTACTATTAAGAAACATGAAATCATTTACTTTACGGCCTAATTTTTAAGGTAGAAATTCCATGCAGCAAACGATGGTCGGACCCAGCGAGGCGGTTACACGAGCGAACCTTGGTGAGGTAAATCATTGATTAAGGGTTATTTACTTTTTGATATCTACTTAAAAACGATATGATAACATTGTTAGTATATATTAATTAAGTAACCCAATAATAATTGATATACCTAAGTATATCAATGGTGTGCAAAGAGATGAAGAATAGGGTATGCAGAATAACACTATTTCTAGAAATACCTTGTTCCTACTGCTTATAAAAGTAAAATATTTTGGTAATAATTATGATACCTATACAGTGCTTTATTATAGATACCTATGAGTAAAAAATTTATGATCATTTGCAAATTAATATTTGCTACTAGCAAATAATAGTTTAGATGGTTCTTAAATGATGACCATTGTTATTTCTTTACAATTATTTGTTGCAAAATACCTAATGGTAAAAGTTTTCGGGAGATTGGCAAAGTTTTATAGATATTATACCTAATTTCTCTGCAAATTACCTCTTGCACAAACTAAATCGATGAACTAACACTTTCTTGAATGCTCACTTTAACTACTGACCTGAACTTTTACTTCAAGTTTTCTTGCAGACATTTTTTTTTTTCTTATAATTTTTTAAGTATTACATATTTTACCATAATCATGGTTACCTAGCTTTATTAAGAAGTATATCAATATAGGTACTTCTTGCCTTGGCAAAAATGCAAATATATTATTGTAGCTTAAGACAACTGCAAAAAAAACATAAAGCGTTTTTTAACCGCTCGTCTGCAAATTGGTGAGGACCTAACGTGAAATTAGAAGGGAAAATAGGATGAGATAATTGCGCCCACCCGACCTCCTCAGTCCCTCGTTACTTTAATCTGTTTAAACTTTTATTTACTTTGCTAACGTTAATTGTGGCGATTAGCCAGGGAGGAACGCTGCGTCCTTGTCTCGAATTAGGATTGAGCGGCTATTGATGTCTGTGATACTTCAAGATTGTGTTTATATTACGTTATTGTTACTGCTTGCAAAATTGTCTTTGTTATACCAGATATTGAAATAATATTCAGTAAGATTTTGTTTTAATAGGTATAAAATATTACTTTATTATTTTCTTTATGATATTTTGTGATCAAATAATGATAATGCAGTCTATTTTTATATTTTTTAGATCCACTACATGCCGACGAGATTTTTTTGGAGAATTATACAGACCTCATTGCGATTGAGTGTAATTATAAATAATCAATTATTTAACTTTCAATCACCGATAGCGGAGGATTTTACCATAATAAGTTTATCGGCAGAAAGGTCGGAAATATCACCTTTTCAAGGTTAAGTTTAATGAGTGAGCATACTAGTGCTACCTGTTCTCTGCTAAATATTTTGTCCCTTAGCCAACTATTATATGGTACGGTGACCCTTAAAATATACTGTTACTTACAATTGGCTCCTTCGTTAATTCCTTTTTACTGTAAAGTGAGGTTTAGTTTTAATTTTGGAATTGTAGCATTAGGTTATGACCTGTAATTATAGTATCTATGTGTTAATAAATGAATGAATTATATTTTAATTTTCCCTTCTTACTGGGCAACACCACACTTTTATTTTTGTTTAGAAAAGACACATCATCGTTTAGAGCATGGTAAGTATAGGCAAGTATTTTAAATGTCTCATGGGAATGTATCAATTTATAGTAAAAGATAATATCAATACCAAAAAAAAACACATGGCACACAGATATGGAAGTACCGTAACTTATTTACTTACCAGGCCAAGGGTACAGCGCTGGGAAAAGTAGAGCACGCCTGATACTGAAGCATTTATAACTCTTATTATGGTAACTGGCGACTTATTATGATATATATGATACGAGACACGCATTGTAATAGAGACTGGGCCTTAATTATGTACATAATGCATGGGTAGTATTTTACCTTCCCGCTTTTCTGTTGTATATATGACTCTTTATTAAATTTGTTATTCAATAGTTTTTGTCTGTAGGTACGAGTACATAAATGAATTAAATATGCAAAATTGTAATTCATTTAGTTATTTTCCTTACATGAACCTTAGTATACCTATTTAGATTTTTATGATATATTTTTATAAAGCTTCATATTATACGAATTATATTGTATCTCTGATGCAAGTAATTTTCTTTATCTCATGAAAAAAGTGAGTAGTTATTTGATGTTAGCGTTTTTAGAAGTAGGCAGGTATATTTCTAGATTATGATTACAATTTGTTGATTATCCGTTATGTACGTTTGTACCGAGGATTAATTACTTAAGATTAATTTCGTTTAACTAAATTATTGTTTATATACCAGTTATCAGTGATTAAATTAAAATACTAAATACCCTTTCTTCGAAATTTGATACACATTTGATATAACATTCTATAAATACTGCATCCAATTAGGAGCCACGGTAAACTTTTCAACTCCCCAAACACGTCTTGTGTAAATCGTTGCTTTATGGTAATCGTTATTAACAGAGTCTAAACAACGCAATTAATGTAGAAGGCGAAAAACTCAGTGCCAGTCGAAAATATTGTAATTTACAAGAGCAAGAGTTGTTTGTATTTGCATACGAATGGTTGCAGTGACAATGCTGTACTTTATTAAGGGAAACCGTAGTAAACACCTACTGCAGTAGCCAAATAATCTTAGCCAGTTCTTTTGTGTTCGTTAATTTATTATTTTTGGTGCTCATTAACTGTCACTGTACTAATGTGTAATTGGAATCGCTTCAAATTTATTTTTTATGAACAACTATTGCTTAAAAATTTGATATTATTTATAACTAAAGACACTTAAAATAAGTACCCATCTAAAAATCACAAATAATATTAAACTTAATGTTAGATTTAACCGTGAACATTTTATTCTACATAAATCGGAACTTTTCTAATAAGCTTTATGAAAATAACTCGGGATTAAGCAATTTATCGAAACAAATACACCATGTGAAATGACTACATTATTCATTAGACAGAACTCATGTTCATGGGAAGCTCCCGGGAATACAAATCGAAGTATCAAATATGTTAATGGAATCAATCTCTTTGTTTCAGGGTCCAACCGAAAGTTCCGTCCCCGCTCCCACAACGCCACTTATTTACATGTTCCGGTGATATCGAACTCTATATTGAGTTCATCCGTGACCGGAATTCGTTTTTGGATCTATTAAAGCCCTAGTTCAAAGAGACACTAGTGATGCCGCCAAAAACAAATTACTTCGTAACAAAAGTTATACAATGGAAACTGTCATCTACGTCGTTGACAATAAGGAATTGGTATTAAATCATGCTACATAATTTTGAATAATTGTACTCATAACTTTACAAGTAGCAATAGAGACACCACTTATAAGTGGTGACCTATTAGACAAAGTCTTCGACCTGAATCATTAAGAAAATTTGTACTTTTGATTAAGATGTATTGACCTCGATCCTCAGTAATAAGGTAATGATAAAGAGTGTCTGCAATATTATCAGTTGGTGTGCTACTCGTAGTTTTACAAACCACGTTTTCTTTCGAGGACTTTTCTATAAGATATAGAAATTATTAGTATAAGGTATAGAAATTAAAAGTACTATAACAAAAGTATAGTATAGTAAGTGGCGTCCGGGTGAGATAAAGCGGACCGAAATTGAATTGTCTTTCCTCAGATTAAAATATATATTTGCATAACGGCACAGATATATAGTTGCCTCATAAAAACTTGCTGTTTACTAGATTTATCAATGGTATATCGCCGACATACGTTCCAGAGTTCATATTTATTGCAGTATAAAGAACAACATAAACTGTATAGGATATTATGATTTATACTAACATTGTAAAACGGAGACGGAGACGGTTCGACGTTTTGTTTTCATGTTGGGTAAGAGATTGCGCTCTATTGAGATGACAGATTTATATTTTATCATATAATTTGTATTCAGTCAAACTTTTGATCGTAAGGTAATTTTACCCTACTAGTTGCTCTGAGTCTGCGCCTTAGATTTTTGATAGTTCTCCACAATTTCTCTGATCTGTCATCATCAGATACTGACTTCCTTATCACGGAACCACTTTTGAAATATCTTATTATAATAATAATCAAGGTTGGTTCATAAACGACGAAGGTATCCGCGAACAAACATAAAAAAGCATAGATACCTAAATACGGCCGAATTGAGTCACCTTCTTTTTTTAACTTGGTTAAAATGGCATTAAGTCACTTTCACTATGCAGTCTGACCATGGGAGTCATACTCACGACTCCTGAAACAAGTATCGATCTTTACTCAGAGCAATAGTCCCTTAATAACGTTTTTTTCCAGATTATAGAAGCACATGAAACGCGAAACGAAATTGAACAAAACTAGTTAAATAAAACTTCTAGGGGTATTTATTCAGTATAATACCAAAGTGATGAGTTCTGGACGAAGCCAAGATGAGTTTTAAAGTGTTTGTATTTCACCTGCAGCGGGCGATTATTGAAGTTGAATGTGCATGTGGTTGCTAACAAGATCGTATCGTAACTCAGCGTTGCATTGATATAGAGAAAGGCTGAAGCGGATAGCACTTAAATTATTGAAAGTAAGTATGCACTAACGAGGCAACATATCAAAGAAAAGATATTGCGTTAAAAAGGTGCCTTATCAGAGATGTCAGAAAAACCTTAAGAAGCCCTATCATGTATTTTTTATAAATTAACAAAATTATAAATAGAAAATAAAATATTTGAAAACAAACCACATTCAAATAAAAGTCACCAGAAAAAGAAAACTCCAAAAAAAATGTATGACACAAATAAAAAAAATGATTTTGGTCAATTGCGAAATGAGCAAGAGTAAGTAACTGCGCTTCCTAGTAGGTACTTTGTATGAGTGTTTTGCTTTTGTCAATTATACGACTGCCAACAGCTTTGTTATTACTCTTTTTAATAAATCCTTTACACGTACAATAAATCTGCTACCGTGCCGTCGGAACAATGTTTGTTTTTAATAGTTAAGCCGAAACTTTCGCTTTCAACAAAAAAACAACGTTTTCACTTTTGGTAAAAAAACAAAAGGACTGTAAAGGGCACTGGTAAATATTGTACTTTCTATAATGCAAGTTGTTTTTTTCCTTGTAAAGGTGTAGGAATACTACCGATTGCGAGTAATTTGCTTCCTTAGTTTTTTTCTATGGTCTTATCAGTATAAACTAATATATTCGCTAAGGAAACAAACAGCTCTCTAATAATACCTACATGGGAATTGAGCTTAGGACTAGAAATAAGTATTTCACAAAGAGGAACACATTTTTCCAAAATACTTATAATTATGTATGCCAATGTCATGTTCTTGAAAACTAATTATAATTGCACTTATTATTTCAGTTTATTTTAAACATATTTCTCAACTTACTGTAGACTGATACTTTATTGTTATTATTGGGAAAACAATATTTATATAATAGGAAACCCGGACTCTATTTGGCGTAAGCCCTGTCACAATTAATTTGCCGACATTATTTAAACATAGAATCCGCCAATCGCATCTATTAAGACCACACCTCAAAAACCGCATTCCCTCTGTTAAGAACTGAACTCCTGTGAACGAGTATAAAGGTGGAGTTTTTAGTTACCGGCCATTCGCCTGAAGCTCGCCCCCGGGATTAGAAAGGACCGAGCTAGGGCGGCCCGTGTTCAAAGGAGAGCTCGGGTCCCTCTGTATTATTTTTGCTAATCTCATTACAAATGATGACGTAATGTGCCAAGGCTGCCTATTAAATAGTGTTGACAGATCCTTTGAAACGATACTTGGTATTTAATAACCTCATGAATTTGACAATTTTACTAGGAAAACACCGTGAAATAAATGTTATATCCCCTTTAAATTTATTGCAGTATATCATACAGCGGTTTGAGTTTTGAACATCTTTTTAAATAACAGAAAGTACATTAAGAAAGTTTGTGATAAATAACTTTATATAGGAGCTTATAAGGGCATAATATGAGGGTTATAAATTATTTTTGTCTTCTTTCTTAGATACATAATTAACGCCCTCAAAATAACAATAGTTAAACTTCTTTTCATTGCATTTCTAATTAATGGAAATTTATCAATAAATGTATGAGTATTGTAAGTCATCATCAGCTCATTAAACGTCCCCAACGAGGGGCACGAGCCTACCCATATAGGGTGATTAGGCCTTAGTCGTCCACGCGGGCCCAGTGCGGATTGGACGACTTCACACACAACCTTCGAATCTCTTCGCAGGCGTGCATGAAGGTTTCCTCACGATGTTTTCCTTCACCGTACGAGCGTCGGATAACGTACATATATTTTCGAAAATTCGAAAATACATTGGTACGTGTCGGGATTTGAACCTCAGCCCTCCCGGTAGGAAGGCGACAGTCCACACCACTGAGCCACCGACGCTCTTAAGAGCGAGTATTGTAAGTAATAATTTTGAATCATGTTTTCGATTCTTCACAAATAATATTAAACAAAACAAATAAAAAACTTCCTTTTTGGTATGAAAGCATCCCACTCCAACTAAAGAACCATGGATTAAGCAGATGTTGGGATTTCACGCTGTACCTCTCGTATTAAATTAAGAAACTTATTTACTTGTTGAAAGTTCTGAGCTACTTTAATCCAGAGTTTAAGGAGTTAACAAGTTCTGGCTTTAGTATTCTGGTAGCGGTGTAATATCTTACTGACTTCGCTCGGTTAATTGGGGTTTTATAAAAACTATTGGTATTCTTAACTCCTAAACAAATGTACTAGAATTTTAATTAAAGTTCACCTAAATGGACCCAGCTAGATTTTCGTAGTTTTAATTAAGAGGTAGTGCTCCTTTTTTTGTACTATCAGAAACTATAGGTACTTCAATATTAAAGTGGATCTTTATTGACGTAATACTTTAAATAAACAAGTATTCTAAGTACATACTGATACCTGACGTTTAGGACGACCCTACAACTTTGGCAAATTGTATATCTATAGGTATTGGCTTCAAATAGATTCCTAGAAAATACATAAATGAGGCAGTATGTACCATGTCTCTTCTTTGAAATTTGAGATAAAATATTCATAGCTTCCGACTTGATTAACTTTTAAGCATGTTCAATGTTTTTGTAAAAGGGTAATGTAATTTGGTACTTTTTAAAAATAACATTTTGTACATTATCTTTCAATTTTACCAACGATTTATATACCTCCTTGGGACGAAATATAAATATTTTCGGTAGGGTATAAATATTTTCTTCAAGAGAATTGCCAAAAATTTGTTGCAGTGGCTTTTTTTATTTCAATGTAAAAGAAAAGGGCTAGAACCAAGTATAGCCTTTTTTCATAAAAAATAGATAGCAAAGTCACCAAAAGCATCAAAGTTTTAAAAAGAAGGCAAAACAGTCGTCGAACCTATAGGGCTGCGCTTGCACGCATACTTTACGAAAGTATATTAAATAACACCGATTTACTGTTAAAAGGCGTTCGTTATAATAATTTAGAACATTAGGTAGGATGTGCGTGTGCTGACCAAAAAATATCATGTAGAGCTTCTACATGATATTTCTTTTTAAATCTAGGAATAGAAACAAACTTGCTGTTCCAGACTTGAGACTACATAAAGTAGGTAAATCTTTTATAGGAAGATGTATAAAGTTTTTCAATAAGGTACCGCAAATAATTGTCGAGTTACCTTACACATGTTTAAAGCTAGAATAAAAAACACCTTTCTAAAA